>JAMPIV010003352.1:0-160817 GCA_024509875.1 Oreohelix idahoensis | reverse complement strand
AATACCATACGACTAAACTATCAGACGCCGACAATTTAATAGCTATTAAAGACAGGCGATACTTTGTGTAAGTGCGCTTATATATCGTTAAATAATAATTGACATTGTACGCTGATCGTTAAGCGCGAGCAAGAGGCGGGGAGAGTTGCATACCTCCATCCGACCTACAAACTCAGCGCTAGCGAAGGCGATAGGGTAGGCAAAAGAAAACACCTGTGCCGTTTAACTCTAATCAGGACTGACGGAGTGGATAAGAGATCGTCTTGTCCCCGTCTGTGTGCATATATGTAGCTATATAGAATAGTAGCATTTTTCCATAAATGTTTTCCTATATATTCCTAGCAGACCTGATCAAGGGCGTCCAGCAGTCTTCTTTCTTTTTTACTGATTGGTTAATGTTGTCTTTTCTTGGCTTGTGCGTCACCAATTTCATTTGTGAGCAAGTATTTGCCAACGATTCATGAGAAACATGTTAACTTGTAAATTTAACCGGACTTACCAAACCCAGCAATATGTTTTCAATTTTATCAACCCACTGGGGTGTGAAAAAAAATAACATTCATTCCCGACTTCTGACAGTCGTATTCAAGCGAAGCATCCAGAAATTTACGCTGTTTCAGAATCGGCGCTCTAACATATAGAGTCAGCCGATAGGATTATCATCATCATCATATGTAACATTTTTAGCAACCAGATTTTTCCCAATACTGGAAGTATTTTCCTCTTTTAACTGTGAACCCCAAGATCACGTTTCTACATCAACTATTGGCGGTGACATTTTGTTCATCCAGGAAAACCCACACCAGATTCGGCGTTCACTTCATTAGTCTTTATTTGTTAGAGGATTGACTGGGGCCAATTTGGGAAATAACCCTGACATTTTATATATATTCAGGAAAATTGTAATTCCAAGGGATATCACCAAGAGTAGGTAAGAGTGATTGAGTGGCCACTGTATGAAAGAGAGAGTGAATATTTTTCTTTGTTACAGGGACTTTACCAACATTGGATTTTGCTTAAACTTGTTTACTTTACTGGGTAGCATATAGTAGGAACTGGTTTTCCTTACTGTCTACTCTGTAACATAGTGCTAACCTTCGACCTTTGGGTTATTAACTTTTTGGGTTCTTTTCTCCATAGGGGGACGGCACATTTATTCTCCTATTTCATATGTATGTATATCTGATTTTATTTGACCTTTCTTTAGATATTTCGTGTTGTCAAGTTTAATGATAATAAACAACAAAGAAAACTTACCTTTGTGTGTTGGTCAGACCCATACCCAACTAACCGTAGTTTTTTCACGTTTGTGTGTCTTGTTGTCACATAGCTGTGTGTGTATGTAGTTAAACTTATTTTTATATGTATGAGGAGGGCAAGGTTGTCTTGTACTAAATTATAGTCGTTTAGATAGGCGGGAATAGAGAAACTTACTCATTCCAGAGACATATCTTTTCCTTCAGCTATCACCTGTGAAAATCTATTTCTCACACCTTTCTCACGTACCTATCACCATCCACTCTACTCAGACGGGCTAAAAATAACTCACAACCTATCTGTACGACACCTACAACATACTGTTCATTAACTATTCAACTTCTGACACTTCTTACAGGTGTTTCACTGTAGTGGTTCATCAATCACGTCCTTTATTTGCTCCTTATAGACAATGTAGCTGACCTCCATTGATTGAAGCCAACACCAAAACATGCATGTACCCCTGCAGCGGGGGTTTCTGTATAATTTATTTAGATATGAGGTTGCCAGCGCCACACCCAACTTCATATTGGTTGTGACTTAAGATACTAGTGTCAAAGCGCGTCATAAGACGGGAATTAGCACCAATACCTAACGACAATTTTACTTATTCAAAAGTTTTTTTTTTTTATAAACCACTGTGCATCACCACAGTACACGAACTACGTAGCAGCAGCGAGGATCCCAATGTGTATATACGGGAATCACACATTCTATAAATATTTTTGTGCACACCGTCATTTGCGCACTTTTCTTTGTCGCGTGTTACTATTTTTCGGTAGAGTACATATAAGGGATTCAGAAAGCAATGGCAAACTACTGAATGAAAAAAATTGCCTAGAAAAATCACAAACAGCCAATAAAAGCTGGGGTTGATTGCCACGTCCTGTAAAGGATAAGCAACTAACTTTTACGTATAAGGGAAACAATACAATTAATGTCTAACTTTCAACGAAAGTTGCATCCCTTAGCGTTAGTGACAGACAAAAGCTGGGATTTTATATATATTGATGCCTGTGGTGCAGTAATCCTATTCTTCCTTGTCTACTCAGAGACCCCCCGGGGAACTACGTGGGGCACTGATATGTGACGCTGATGTGTAGAGATACAACTTCACGCAGAAGTCAATGAAGAAACGAAACAACACAAGAGTCTACAGCAGTGCTTCATAGCCAGCGGTACACTGCACCCCCCCCCCCCTTTTTCCCCCAGCAAGGAAGGGGGGTTATGTGACCTACTATCTGCAGGTACAAGATGTGCCAGATATACTACAAGGTGAATCATCATAACCAATATATAATGCACATAACTCAAATGTATTTGGACATAACAGAACACTGACAACGTGAGATACCCAACTTTAGTTACATTTTGTAAATAACATTTTCTCAAGACATAATTTTATTTCTTTCTCGCATTAATGGCATATTTTGTGAGCTAGAATAGTAAGGGGATGCCAGGCTTCTTCGATCCTGGGGTTGCGGGAATTAAGATGCTTTACAGTGGTGCGAGGCTTCTTAAGCTGCTTTAAAGTGGTGCGAGACTTCTTAAGAGGTGCGAGGCTTCTTGCAGTAAAGGGATGCGTGGCTTCTTTAAATGCCGTAAAGGGGTGCGAGGCTTCTCCAGATACTGTAAAAGTGTGCAGGACCTCCAAAGTTTTAAGTAGCGCTGGTCTACAGTTTCAATGTCTGGCAAATATTTTTAGTGCCTCATTACCACGATGTTCATAAAAGCCCTTCTGCATAAAGAAGTAAAGCCGAAACCAGGCAATAGTGCTGCAAGAAGCAACCACTCAAACTACACTGCCAATGAAGCACTCAGTCTAACTGCCAAATTTTTAGATGTTCTAAGAAAGAGCTTCTGGTAATAGATCTTTATTTTTCCAAATTGAATTTCCGTTGCACAATAGTGCTCCCGTGATCAGACAGAAAAAAAATGCGACAAACAAGACTCTATGCCGAGTGATTCTAACGTCGTCCTTGAACGAAATATTTGTATATTTCATTTATATTTTCAGCCAAAGCAGTATGATAACAACCAACTTCTTCTTTGGTACTGACGAAGCAATCATTGATCATCACTCCTGATGGCGTCTTGTTGGGCAGCACGAAACTGTCTCCACTTTACTCGCTCGGCGGCGATCCTCGTGTGGTGTTCCATGATTCATGTTTTTCATCTCTGCTTCCACGATTCTTTGTCAAGTTGTTTTTTTGGTTAGCCTCTCTTTCGTCTTGAGCGAAGGTACAGATATCTTTGAAGACCCTCATTTGTCAGTGTTGCCACAGCTGGGTATTTTTTTAATAGATCTGGGTTTTTTGGCTTGTATCTGGGTATTTTTTTTCCAAATCTGCATTAATCTGGGTATATTTGACAATTGGCATTTACAATGTATGTATATTTTGTATACTGAGCATTAAACATTATATTTATACTAGCAATAACCCGTCAAACTTGACGGGTTTTTAATTATAATGTGCTGTTTCCGTTCCCGGATAAGCAGATAGAAGTACATTCTTAGAGTGTTTTTGGTTTCTTTCCATTATACAGTGTAATCAAACTGTTCATGAACACCGTCATTTGAACGTTTTTCTTTGTTGATTGTGTCGCAGTGTTGGTTTATGAAGTGAGGACTGGTCACGACATCAATTAATAATATGTGTCCCAGTGGTCCCTTTATATGTCTTGGGACTGGTCACGACATCAATTAATAATATGTGACAGTGTCGGTGTGTTGATTCTTCTTTTAAAGTAAACTAGGTGACTGGGGCAGGCCTAGTTGTCTACCTTCTATTTGTCAATTTGGTCCATTGACCTATCTTCCAAGTAAGAGTATATCTTAATACTGGCCCTCACCGCCAGAGTTATTAATTCCTGGATGATATCTTCTCAAACTTCCAACCTAAACTCGTTCCATCCCTTCTTATGATGTTACTTAAGTGACAGCTTCGTATAGCAGTTATCCCCTTATGCCTATTATCTTGTTTACTCAAGCACTCAACAACCTTTTAGAGAGCTAACCCAACTTGAGAAGTGTTCCATCAAAACAAGTGATTTATTTACATCGAAAATTCCATCATAACAGGAGGCATGTGGTACAAATTCCAGGTACAAACATTTCCTAACTGCCTCTTGTATGTCCCATTCCTTCTGGGCACACTCACATACCTATATATATATATAGTTATAGCTCTCTGCCTGAGAACATATTCAGGTATGGTTTATACATATTTTCTTCCCTTAAGGCTTTTCTATTTATTCTGGCTTCTCCCAAGCCTTTCATCAACTCTTTCCTGAGTTGGTTTCTTTTGTCTACTAATCCTGTCAATTTTTACTCAATTTAATCAAATACCATCATCTAAAAATTCATATATGCAAATCAATTCATTGGGTACACCTGTTGCGATATCCTCATACTTATACCTGCTAGAGAGCGCATGTTTCATCCTGTAAATACAATCAGCCTTCAATTGCTTACTCATCTTACTTGTAGCAGTCGATGTTGCAAAGTTCATTATACAATAGCCCAACACGGCTATTAAGTCCCTGTTCTTCTGTAAAATCTCCTCAGCTGCCTACTTAGTCTCAGTTTATTCACCTCATAGCCAATTTTGTAGCTTCAGCTTCGTTTCTCATTATTCTGCGCTCACCTAGTTGTAAGCGTCGTTAACCTTGTAATACTTTGTTTCAACTTCTGAAATAATTCATTGAGTACACCTGTTGCGATATCCTCATACTTATACCTGCTAGAGAGCGCATGTTTCATCCTGTAAATACAATCAGCCTTCAATTGCTTACTCATCTTACTTGTAGCAGTCGATGTTGCAAAGTTCATTATACAATAGCCCAACACGGCTATTAAGTCCCTGTTCTTCTGTAAAATCTCCTCAGCTGCCTACTTAGTCTCAGTTTATTCACCTCATAGTCAATTTTGTAGCTTCAGCTTAGTTTCTCATTATTCTGCGCTCACCTAGTTGTAAGCGTCGTTAACCTTGTAATACTTTGCTTCAACTTCTGAAATCATTCTATTCAATGTCTATCAAAAGTTATGAGTCAAAGGACCTACTTACTCTGGTTGCACCGAATCCTCACAACACTCATATTTCTTACTATCACCTCTTATCTCTAAACCTATATTTTAAACACCGTTCTGTCTTTCATATGTGAATAGATTCTACTACTCTAACTAGGTCTATAGGATTCTTCAGAAGTATTCATTCTGTTTCCCACAGAAATTAAACTTGAGCCTGGCAGAATAGACATTCCTGCCACTCTACGTCCTTAACTAGGACAGCTCCTGCGAAAATGCGACCGCTCGACAGCGCGTCTAAATGGGTTCTCCTCTATAAAATCATTATCAGCTGATCTGTCCTTGTTTACTGTAAATTCATTGGTTCCTCCTATTCTTCGCTCAGCTGAAATATGTTCACGCTTATCCGCTGTGTAAACAACTCAGTGAAGTGTCATCCGTTGTCCTGGTAAACTTTTCACGTGCATATTTTTTTTTCTATCAACTCACTTAATCATATAAGGGAGGTAATTACCCATTGTCTCCCTTTGCATATTTGACTTAACCTTATATTGTCTTCTCTAAAGCTTGCTATACAATTCTTATATGTACATTTTCTAAACCATAATTACCAACTCACCAAATCTACTTATGTGTAATTAAGCACTTTCCTCCCCTGACTTTAATAATTAGAGTCTTCTCCCTTTGATCAAAGCATGATTTCACTCATCTTATTTCCCTTTTAGCAAGACAAATAGTCTTTATTCAAATCTATTCTTATTTCTTAAACCATTTTTTCATACCTTCCCTCTTAACCAAAACCAAATCACCGCTTATAATTCCTGCTTGAGCATTTTATAATGCTCCTAGCAAAGTGAACGGTGACAATTGTAACTATTTTCGGGAGAGTATATATAATGGAAACAATACAATTTTTCAACACGGTTGCATTCCTCAGCTGTGGCCAACGTACACACGGCGAGAATTATGTTATTTTAAATTCAATTTAAAAGTTCTTTGATGACTGTTACGCACAGATTCTTTTGTAGGCAATGAATATAGATATATATATAGAAAGATATTTATTTGTCTGTTAACACTTTTTGTTGATAGTCAAAGGTATATAACCCTTGATTTTGTTGATGGTATATTTTATTATGTCTGTACCTTCTCTTGGGTCTTATATCTCATTGTCTTTAACGACGTCGGCCCATCTTGAGTTGAACTCTGGGGGTCACGCGCTACTGCGCATGCGTCGTATTGTGGGGTTGTCGAAGAAGACTTCCGTCATGCAGGGTCTTTGTTTTTGCTGCCACGGACAGATGTCCGTTGATATGTGCTCTGTGTAATTCTGAATAAAGACGACGTCTGCTGTGTGACTATTATGTCTATGTTCCCCCCAGAATATATTCTTAGCGCCAAAGGAAGGCGGGTGCTATTTTTCTAGTGTTTTTCTAGGATGATAAGGTAAAGAGAGACAGTTACTGTACCTTTTCAAATGCCTAGATCTGCAGCCATGTTATGGTCTGCACATGTATATGATTGACTATTTTCGAGACGACATTTTGCCAGCAGCACCATTATTCGTATGATATACATTGCATTATTATGCATATAATCTACACAGCATTATTGATATGATGGACAGCGCCCTTTACTTATGCTTTATTATGCAGCTTCGGAGTGAGCATAGCTCATCGAAGTTAGGAGCCATTTTTGGATCTCGCCTTTGCCTAAGCGGATCATCGTTCGGAGAACAGGGATACCTTACTATCTGATGATGATACAGAGATGTCTACTATTGTAAGCCACTACTGGTGGTTTTGAGATTGTCGTCGTGAAAGCCTGCTAATTTACGGCTTGTAATTCTTCGTCAGAAGAGGTTCTGTCAGGGAGCCATTGATGATAAACATTTGCTAACATTAACTGACGCGATCAGTCAGTTAGGCTTGGGAGTAAATACAACTAGAACCCAAAGGGACTAGCTACTAACGTTCTGTTATATTCACATTCTTTACGAATGTATAATTGATGTCGTAAACCATTTTCAAGCATGTGATGTTGTTGCCAACCTGTTCCAGTGACTGTAGCTGTGTTGTCAGAGTGTGCGTCCCATTAAACTGTATGAAACTGTTAACAGTAGTTCCAGCTGTCATTGACTTCTAGATACGAGTGTATGAGTGCATTGTTACCTATCAGCTCTACAGAACAGTACACCCATTCGCGTAACTCACATCTGTACTCTCACTCAATATAAACACTGTCCCTTGCCAGGGCCTCAATGCTTTATGGACAAGGTGACCGGTATATCCAACACTGTGTCGGTTCGAGTTGACCATCAACCTTCATCAAGATGACTAGTACACACAAACTACATGCACCACAGTCACCCTTGTCAATGTAATGTGCCAGTGTGACGCCTTTACATTTACAGTTTACATTCTACATTTATCAGTGTGGTGTCTTCATGTACTGTATACAGCATTCTTCAATGATAAGAAAATCTACACTTATCAATGACAACATTTCGTGTGAAAGTGCGTGGATTGTTTTCAAAGAGTGTTCCCTGGTAATTAGTGGTTTTAACAAAAACTTTCAAGTTTTCATGATTTGTACATCGGGTGAGGGCTCATGCTCACCAATTTTTACGCACTTTTTCTTTGTCGAGCGCTACTAATTTCGTGAAAGATAAAAAAAAAAAAAAAAAAAACCAAAGTATAATATATATTTTATATAACACCCACGCCGCGCAAGTTGCACACCGTGCGTTGCGCACTTTTTTTTCTGCCACGAGTTACTATTTTGAGTGAGACCGACCAACGTAACATACATCGGTAATTATGTTATAGCACGTTTCACTAGCTTTGCCCAACTTCAAAATGCTATATCTCAGCGAATATATAACGCATATAAGGGAAATTTTGTGTGTGAATTTGAAATGGTATAGACCCTATGAATTAAATTTTTCATTAAAATGCAGCCATTGGTTTCAATTTTCGTTTCTTTGCGATATAATATCAAAATTCTACTTGCCAACACACATCACATACACACATATTGAAATTTCTACAGTATATTATACGACCTCATTTGCACATGATTGGTTTATCAAACAATTGGCATGATTTTAGCGTGAAATTGCACTTCTTGAACATAAAACAGTTTATATCTGGTGTTACTCACACATTGTCAATCAGGGGTGTGTCTACAAAAAGTATTGTGTGGTTAAGTAGGACAAATTAGTCTGCGAGTACATTTTATGACATTACAGCAAATCACAAATAGGATTTTTAAGTATTTCTGCAATGAAGCTACTCGAGGAAAACTATATCATTCTATTTCAAACCCACAAAAGAGGACTATTCATGCCTTGGGGATAAGCAAACGATCATTGCACCGCTGGATAGCGACATCTGAAATTTCTAATTCCAGTGTTTTACAAACGAAAATTAGGCCAAGAGTGGTGGATAATTTTGACAGAGAATTGATCCGCAAAGAAATGTGCAATATGTTTCACAATAATGAGGCAGTGACTTTAAGGAAATTGAAAATTTGGTTAAGAAAGAATAATGACATTGATATTTCCAAATCTACGCTATGGAGGACTATTAGGAGTTTGGGATTCACTTTTAGAAAATATGTTGGTGGTGGAAACCTTATTTGTGAGAAGCCTCATATAGTTGCAATGAGAAGCAAATATTTACGCGAGGTCAGAGAAATGAGAAGAGATTGTTATGCTTTTGTGTATTTAGATGAAACTTGGATCAATGCGCACCAGAGTAATGAACGAGAATGGCAATCATCTGATGGGACAACTAAGAGACTAGTACCAAGCAGCAAAGGACAGCGCCTAATAATTGCACATGCAGGAAGCAGCCATCATGGGCTTCTAAATAATACTGAATTCATATTTGTTTCATAATCCACAGATAATAGGGATTATCATACAGAGATGAATGGCAAGATATTTCAAGATTGGATTGTGAATCATGTACTTCCTTCATTGGATAGACCGTCGTGTTTGATAATGGACAATGCTTCATATCACAACGTTGTGGCACCAGAAGATAAAGTTCCTAATTCATCAAGTACTGAAGATGTAATAAAGATTTGGTTGACCAAAAACAACATTCCATTCAACGAAATGTCCCTGAAGCCTGAATTACTTGGAATTGTAAAAAATACACAGCATACAAAGATATTTCACATAGGCAAGGGAATCCATGAACATGGTCACAGATGTTTAAGATTGCCTCCTTACCATTCTCACTTAAACCCAATAGAATTAGTCTGGGCTAAAATTAAAACAGGTAGCAACAGAAAATAGAACGTTCAAATTAAAAGATGTTGAAATACTTACAAAAGCCGCCATCTCCAATACAGCCAGGGATTATTGAAAGAAATGTGAGAACCATGTGTTACAAGAGGAAAAGGAATATTGGAAGAATGATGGTTTGTCCTTCATTTAGCCGAGATTGATTATCAATTTCTCAGAGACATCTGATTATGATTCGGATGAAGTTTAATTTCTTTAAAGATGACCTTACCTTTATTTACAAGCACATTAGAGGAGCAACGTTCCATTATGATATTTATGAACCGCAAAGAGGTGATACCTATTGAAAAAATTAGATCAATGAAGGTCCAGTTTGGTAGTGCACTAAATGTCAATGACAAACAATGTCACGAGTATCTCGCATGCAGATAATTTAATAAATCATCTTCAACAGATATTCATATGCAAACGTGATGGCCACATTATTGTAATAGTAGACACGCCTATGCCTAATCATTTCACAGAATCTGTGACTGAAGTGGTAAAATTTATTTTCTCGATACACATTAATTAGTATGCCGACAAAGATCAAAGGATTTCATTCGTTTATGGGAACTGGACAAGATGAACAGATATAAAGTATATATTTGTTGGGTCTAACCCAATATAACATCGTATGCAAAAATGGCATTAATACGTTCGACGGGAATTACATTTGTTTGAGGGCAAAGCTAGTGAAACGTTTTATAGTTGTGTGTGTGTGTGTGTGTGTGTGTGTGGGATTATAATTAAATGTAAAAAATTATGTGCTATATATTTTTTATTCCACTTAAATTTAATTCTTGTTTTTAACCACATCAATGGCGTTTTTTATTTGACTCGTTTACATCAGCTGTTGGACCCAAAGCAAGCTCTCGAGATCAACAAACCTTCTGTCATTCCATTAGCAGCGCAGTTCCCAACAGTTGTTTCAGAAGAGAGCATTGATCGTCTGTCTGATCAATGGCGAGAACTGGCATCGTACCGAAAAGATCTTGGAAATCTGGTAGATGAGGATCCGCCGGCATTCTGGCTGGGACTGCAACAAGTAACAGATGCTAATAACCAGAAGAAATTTGATGTTTTGGCTGACCTCATGTGCACGCTTATGGCACTACCTCACTCCTCAGCATGCGTCAAAAGAGTGTTTTCGAAGGTTAACTTAGTTAAAACTAAACAAACCAACAAGCTTTTGTGTGAAACAGTTTCCAATCGAACACTATCCAAGCAAGCATTTGCCAAAGATGGAGTTTGTCATAAGTTTAATCCTAGTAAAAGCGTGGTTGAAGATGTGCGTGAAGGACGTTGTCGGCAGAGATATGCAAAGATTCTGGAACTTCACAATCAAGATTCCACGTTGTCAATTCATGCATATGATCTTGACGAAGGAGAAGTTGTCGACATGGATGCCGAGTCTCTGACAAGTGACATTTTTCAACAGTAACAATTTACAACTAACATTTTATATTTGATTTGAGGAATATTTTGTTTATGTAACTACTTTAAGTATGTTACTGTTAAAATATCTCATTTTCAAGAGTTCATGTACTGGGGTGTTAATAAAATCATTTTTATATAATTGTGAATTTTTTGTAATAAAAAAATAAAATGAAAGAGAAGAAATAAATAAAAATTGGTAGCACACAGCTTATTTGTGCTAAAGTTGCACTAAAATATTGTGTTAGCATCGCCTATCCAGTATATTTGAGTCATAAAATAAGCTGGGCATTTCTGGGTTTTTTTTAGAAGAAAATCTGGGTTTATCTATAGAACTTGAGTGGCAACCTTGGTCATTGTATACTCTAAATTGTGGCCATTGTTGGAACATCACTGCAGAGCAGGAGACAGCCTCCTAGAACGAAAAGAGGAGGGGGGGGGAGGGGGGGAGGAATAAAAGTCATTAAACAACAGAAAATAAAAGCCAGGGATGCAAACCTTCCACTTGTACCATATAACGTATTTAAGTGCGAGTATCACGACGTACATGATAATGTCGCTCCGTGGAACATCACTGCAGAGCAGGAGACACCCTCCTATAACCCCCAAAAAAGGGGGGGGGAGGATAAAAGTCATTAATTATTTGTTTTCATCTCTTTCCATGAGATACGCCCCATTCTTCTATATATCCACATTTCTCAATTCTTTCTTCCAAATGCTTATTCATCGTCCATGTTTCTGCACCATACAGAAATGCAGAATATATATAACACTTTATGATTCTCAGTTTTAATTTGTGAGATAACTATTTAGATGTCAGTATATGTTTCATGTTGTTGAATGTAGCTTTGGCCATTCCTATTCTCTTCTTGATTTCTGTTTCACATCTGCCATCTTCTGTTATTATACGACCAAGATATACGTAGCTCTTGACTTGTTCCAGGATTTTCCCATTTACGCTTATCTTTAATGTGGGTTTATCGTCTGTTTTGCTAATTATCATAGTTTTTGTTTTCTCAATATTAATTGTACCATACAACGTATTTAAGTGCGAGTATCACGACGTACATGATAATTTCGCTCCGTGGATCATAACTGCAAAAAATTGTTTATACAAATACATTTTTTTTAAAAAGAAATAAAATATCCTGCTAAGCCCGCACGGTATATTATAATTATCATATCTGACGTATATAACTTAAGATACAATAGCCATTACCTGCTTCCAGCTTTATAAAACCTATCTTCTCCCTGTGTGCTGTCACACCCATTAGCTGTAACCTCTCGTGGCTTGATATTGCTTCCAAAAAAAAAAAAAAAAATGAAATTCACGAAAGGCAAATGAGTGCGTGGCGTTTTTAGGCGGTGCAAGCGGTACGGTCTCATAACGCCCCGTCTAGCGAGGGATCAGCAAAACGTATTTGAAAAAAAAATTAATTTAACTTCTAAAAGAACAATTAAAACTAGATTGTTTCGGAGCCCGAAGTACGAACTATTTTTATATTATTGTGGTCTTCCGCTATCCAAAAGCACTTTCATCCGACTTACTGGGGTTAAACTTAACACTCAAGCAGGGTAAAATATTCTGAAGAAGATGGAAGTAGTGCATGGAAGCGGAGGGCGCATGATACTCATATCAGGGACCCAATACTCAAAAGAGGCATTTGTTTTTTTCTTCGTTTGTGGTACACGTTGCCAGCAGTGACGTTAGACACCAACATCAGACGGGTCTTGAAGACGCTTGACAACTTATGTGATTACCTCATGCGTGTTGCATATGACGTGTTACAGCCACCAGATTTGACTATTGAAGAGAAGTACAGTCCAAGGCACCGGTGGGAATCAACAGCGGCTTAAGCAGATGCCAATCTTCGCACTGAAAGCTAAGTAGCAAACAAGCGAAATCAATGAACATTTCACAAGTTTTCCACCACAATATAAATCATCCGACTATGATAAATATCATTGTTTCATTATTCTAAGCCACGTTATTTATTTTAAATCTTGTTAAACTCTAAGTGATTATTAAACCTGTTTATCTGTAACTCTAAAGCTACAGTTGGATTAATCACTATTAAGTGAGTTGTGTGTCTACACCCGTACGACTCATATTGTATTAAGTACCGGTAACCTAAGAATATAGAACTATTGTTGTAGTCTGAGTTTTGAGATTGGAGATATAGTGTTCTTTTGACTTTCGTTATGTTCTTTGGCCATCGGCTGATACGCTGTTTACTTCTGTATGTATTTTAACCTTCAGTCGATGCGACAGTTATTTCTTGTTGATGGTCGTGTCTTATACTAATAGTCAATCAGGCTACTGACTTATATGCTGTCAGTTTGGTCGGGCTTACGGGTGGCCGACTAATATAGCGACCCTAATGACGACATGTCTATGGGCCGTGATAATAATGAATCAATGTCAACGTGCAAACTAACATTCAGGTGTAATTGATGGACGCTGGACTCCGGGCTTGAAGGACAGTTTCGACAACGAATTTATTTGTCAAACGTGGACGACATTTCGAACGAAGACATACATAATTATCAGGTATGACAATAAGAATACAGCATGTAGATAATTGGCAATGTCAAACTTGATTGACCTCAATGACCGTTGGACATGGTGAATGGCAAAAGTATTGAGGTGAAGATTATTTACATCTTTTCAGATTCTATCTGTAATCACAGATACTTATATATATTTGGCCGGACATCTTCCCTTGAGACTACAATAGATATTGATTTTCAATCTTACTTTGCAGAGGATCTGGACACACTAGCAGTAGGTCATGAACAGCCTTACTGAAGCCCTGCCAGAATCTTGAAAAGTACTTACATCGAGTATCACGTTGAGAATACTGACGAATATGAGCCAGAATTGGCTGTGGCAAACGCTTCACTCTGGAAGGTAGCAAAATTATTATAACAATCAACTATTCCCGCAATATGGGACTCAGAGACCAGAACAACGTCTGTCTTGTCAAGCCGGCATCTTGTCTCTCTCTGTGACGCGTAAGCGTTCTCTGTGGCAACCAACGAATATATCGCACCAAATTCGTGCTCTTTGGTGCATAATAAATGTAAGCTATTATCACATACATAGATGCGTACCTAAGTACTTCTAACATAGTTAGATTTTGGCATCTGGTAATCTTTTAAGTCTCGCATCATAAATGGTTGTGTGAAAATGGACTTAACAACTATACAATTAATATCGCTGAAACACCTTCACCATTATTATATTGATATCTCTGCCAAGAGTACTCTTTAGCCAAGGTTGATACTTATTTTTCAAAACCCTCATCATTATACTCTAAGTCTGGCCATTGTTGATCCACTACTGCGGAGCAGGGGAGACGATACACGCCACAATACGGAACCTTATAAAATGCCTTCTCTCGATTCTGAAAAAAAAATTCACCGAGGATTGAAATCTAGACTTTTGAATCATAATAATTAATAATAACAATTTCTTAGGTAGTCTGTCGATACGTAATGAAAAGATACGATGCTAAAAGAGCTGTTAAGATAATTAGAGATTCGATCCCGTGAGTGCAGTCAATAATTTATTCGCTGTTTAAAAGAAGGATACTAGTCACATGACCTGTCTGTAAAAATTAAAAAGAAACTTCAAGGAACGAGTACCTTGCTACCTTAGACCATTGGTTCCCAAACTGTTATTCTCTGGGCCACACTTTCGGAATAACAATTTGCTTGCGCCACACTGAATTTTTATATTGATAAGAAATACCTTCAAAAACAAAAAAAATCTACTCCTAGCAGTGATTTATTCCTAACATGGAACACAATTACTTTATAAAATGATCACGAGGCATCTAGAAAGTATAAAACTATAAAACAATACAGCTACATAAAAACATGATTCATTCACAAAATTTACAAAATTCGATGAGAGGTATGATCTTGTTTTTATAGGGTAACTTCATTTTTATTGGGTCTTATTTGAGACAAACAAACTCTCGTCTTCTCATCAACACAAAGAAGCCTTTCTCTTTTCTGGGCTCTGATTTTAGTCAGAGCTGAAAATTTCTATTCACAACAACATGTCGTGGAGAACTGAATCAATTTGATATAAGATAAATTATATTACTGAATAAAATCTTTAAAATTCTGGAACATTATATGGGTTTCTATACACATATATTCCATATATTATACCACAGGTAATACAATAAACAAGAAAGCCATTTTCATATTTATTTTTGGCATATAAACTTTTTCAGAATGTCTCTAAATCCTTGATTGTCTTTGAATCTTCTGGCCGCATCTGCCATCCTCCCGCGGCACACCAGTGTGGCACTGTTTGAAAACTACTGCCCTAGACTGTGCATAAATTATCTGCGTAAATTGTCTGATCCAGTATCTATTCAGATCATACCTCTATGAAGCTAACAAAATAAGTATCGATACTCTATATCTACTGATGCTGCCATTAACAAGAGAAATCAGACGATTACGAGTTATGTAAACAGGAACAGTAGTTACTCGAGGCGAAATCTCAGGTTATTATGTCTAACCTGAGACTGATTTTACGTGAGTATCCCTTTTTTCTTGCACAGAGACAGGTGTCCCTCGCCATTCAGGCAGATACTCGCCGATTTCGGAGGTACCCATTAGAGCTGGGTCGGCTCAGTAGCCGCCACTCCCTGGTCGACGACACTTCTTCAAATGTACTCGCCTGGGTTCGGAGTTAACCAGGGCTCGAGTTAATCCAGTCCAAATCCCGGTCGACGAAAAAATCTTCAAATGTCCTCGCCCAGGTTTTGATCCTGGGTCACACGGTCGCCAGCGCAGTGTGGTAACCACTACGCTAACGCGGCTCCCGGAACAGTAGTTAAAATCAAGTTCACGTATTCATTTCAATTTCTTTTAGCTCTTCGTAGAGCACGTCTTCAACAAACAAATGCCAAGACTTGCTGTATTGTGCTTGTCCGTTTAGAAGGCTTTTCCTTGACTTCTTTATCTCCTGAATATATATATATATATATATATATATATATATATATATATATATATATATATATATATATATATATATATATATATATATATATATATATATATATCAATCAATCAATCAATACCCTGTAGCTCCCCAAGGAGCATAGGCCTTCAACAAACACATGCCAAGTGTTCCTGTCCTGTGCCATCCGCTCAAGTTCTTTCCATGTTTTCCTCATCATTTTCACCTCTGTTTCCAGTTCTCTTCTCCATGTGTTTTTTGGTCTACCTCTGCCTCTCTTTCCCTGTGGATTCCAGAACAAGGACTGCCTTGTAATGCTATCAACAGGTTTCCTCAATGTGTGTCCTATCCATCGCCAGCGTCTTCTTCTCAACTCTTGTCCCACTGGCACTTGTCTGGTTCTTGTCACATTTGTGACTTTGTCATACCATTTCAGTCATTCTATTTACGCAAGGACCCGTTTATACAAGTCTGTAGCTTTTTGGTTGTTGTTTTTGTTGTTCTCCATGTCTTAGAGCAGAGCCATTGTTACGTGCAGTCTTTGATATCTTACAATATAATACATTTGTATGCTTGTTATGTTCGCAAATATTTTGTAAACAAAATAGATATTTTTTCGTGCTTAAGGAAAAGTCATTATTGAGTTACTTCCCTTGAAAGGAGTGTCGTCACTTTCGTTCGAACTCCGCGGATGAATCCAGTTTTACTGCGATTTATTCTTTGTTTGGGTAGAAATAGGTTGTTCTTGCTTCCGTGTATCTATGGCCTGAATTTATGTGTATTGTTTGTCTGGGTAGGACGAGTCTGTCTTATATCTGTATATCTTTACATATCTAAGTCGAACTATATGGTCTTTTGTCGATAGAAAGGTCAAAGGGCTGTTCGGCGGATGTGTCGCTAGAGAGGTGTGATTTGGCTTCGTCCTGATGGGGCTGTGATTTTTCTGTGTCGGCTTGTCGCCGGAAAAAGTGATCTCAATATTTATGGGGAAAGTGATAGTCGTCTAGACCTATCGTGTATGCTTTACCCCAGTGTTTCTTCTTATTGCCAAGGAATGGCAGAATCATATTTCTGATACCAAGGTAACAAAAGATACTCCTTATGAACTCTCTTACGAAGCCACCGTTTTTCGATAGGCACGATTTGTACGTCTGAGAGAATATATTTAACTAGATGAAGATGACATTCATTCCTAGCAGCACTATATCTTGTATGATGAAGTCAATTGTATCATGATAGAATCTACGGAGCAATGAGAACATTTAATGAATGACTAACTTTAATACAGACTCATTATCTGTATCCAAACGTGAGTGACAGCTCACGAGAGAAGCCATCTTGTATCCAAATATTTTGTGACTTTCAAGAAGAGAAAGGGATACCCCGTATTATCGCTTGATGAGTCCAGAGATCACTGCTACACATGAGAACCCAGTACTAGCGGTTCAATATGATTATATGAAAAATATGTGCTGAATATTATTTCAAGGAATCTTCGCTAGACGAGGTTAGGTCTAGAAGCCATCTTGAATGTTGTTTATAATCTGACGTGCTTTGTCAGTAAACTCAGATGATATATATATATATATATATATATATATATATATATATATATATATATATATATATATATATATATATATATATATATATATATGGGCAATACTGAGTGCTTGTCTACTGACAGTCCATTATGCTATTATTCTACATGAGTGCCCATGTATCATTGCAAGACCATTTATCCACTGTACCATGATGTATTATGCCAACCTGTGATTTGTCACTATCCGTGCTGTCGAGTGTGTACGTCCAATTAAACTGTAGCAAAGGTACACAGTCGTTGGTGTCGATGACTTCCAGCCATACATGAGTGTGAGAAAGAGACCAATTGTCAACACCACGAACTCTTCTTATCATTCGCATATTACACTCTCAATCTATGTCTACACACCACTGCGTAGGTCGAGTTGACATTCCATACTCAAACCACAAGCAACACAACAACACAGCATTTAACTCTGGTGATGTTCTAGTGGGCTTATATTTATCAACTGATGATGATGAGCAAAAGAGAGAGTTATCAACTAGAGTTTTTATCAACTGGTGGACCAGCTTTCTGGGTTTGACCTCGCAGAAGTTGAGAAGTCAACAGACTACCGATACCAGACCGTTTCCTGTGGCTGATACGACACACTTGCAGTATTAGTTTGCTCTTTGTCAACACTTCGTCACGTGACCTGTCAAGTGAATGCAGTATGTAGGTCAGCGTTGTTGACATTTTTACGCATAGACATTACAGAGTTTCACAGTACAGAGATGATACTTTAAAAGCCATAAACTGTCCTGTTGTTGAAATGTGGTTGATCATAGAAGCCCTACTTTCATCGATGGATCTTCTTATGTTCTGCTATTGTGTTGAACTTTAATATTTAAGGCCAGAATTTGTAATTCAATAAAGTGGCAGTTTATTTATTTTCATAAGAATAACTTTGCCATTACTGTAAAACTGAGCCTATTTTGCAACACATACTATCATACACATAATTTATATATTTATGTTTACATGTTATTTGTTTGTATAGTATGTTAGTTTATATGTCAGCGGGTTGTGTTTAGGTTGGGCGGTGTCCTCACAACAGAATATCCCACGTGATAGAGGGTCCGTTGTGGGAGTTTTCTTTAGGTGCAATTTCCTTAATTGGAAATTTGCTTGCAACAACTAGTTGCTATTTGTGTTAGCTGTGAAGACTGTAATTATTGTTATTTTTGTAATATTTCTTTGTTCTTTAGTTTTGTTTTGATTTGTTTGTAATTTGTTGGTCTACCCTTTTCTATCTTTCAGTTCTATTCACAATTTATATTCATATACTGTGACGTCATTTGTGTTGTTATTCCTTGCAGATTCAGTGATTATTTTCATTGATTTCCCTATTTGATTTATTTGATTTCTGCAAACGTTTTCGTATTGTCAGTCTTATTTGTACTTTATGTATTCTGTTGGTTGACATATGTTTTATATAGGTATATTTCATAAGACACTATTGCCTGTGCACTGCACTTGGATTATGGTAAAAACCAGTACTTGATTATTATTACTGTTATACAAGACCTTATTAAGGCTTGTGACCCACAGATATTGGGATAGTGTGCTGATTAATCAAGTCATTAAGAACTTGTGGTATTATTATTGTTTCAAGTGATTAGTATTATTGTTAGACATCATGTCTACATTAGAATACTTCATTATACAAGGGAAAGCCCTTGATAAGACTGGTCAACAATTAGAAGAATGGGCAGTTGCTCAATATGACAAAGCATTAGCTGCAGAAGAGAAAAAAGCTGCTGCTGCTGCTGAAGAGAGAAAAGCTGCTGCAGAGGAGAGAAAAGCTGCTGCTGAAGAGAAAAAAGCTGCTGCAGAAGAGAGAAAAGCTCTGGCTGAAGAGAAAAGATTAGAAAAAGAAGCTGATGCTGCTGCTGAACAAAAGAAATTGCAGATGCAGGTGGAGGAAAGGAGATTTGAAGCTGAACAAAAGAAATTGCAGATGCAGGTGGAGGAAAGGAGATTTGAAGCTGAACAAAAAAAATTTGAAAGAGAAGCTGCTGCTGAACAAAAAAGATTAGACAGGGAAGCTGAACAAAAAAGATTAGACAGGGAAGCTGAACTAAAAAGATTAGACAGAGAAGCTGAAGAAAAAAAAGCAATAAGAGAACATGAATTTGAGTTAGAGAAATTGAGATTGACAAGTATGAGTAATGTTAATCAGGCATCTAGTGGTAATGGTAAACCTTCTACTTACAAGGTTAAGGTTCCACCGTTCAATCAGTCCAGTGACGATATTACATTCTGGCTGGATAGATTTGAACGTTCTTGTCGTACTCATAATGTGGATAAATCACAATATGCTAACCAATTAGCAGAAAACTTGAAAGGTGAATCTCTGACTAGGTTATGCCTTGTAGGAGAAGCAGATAAGGATAATTATGATGTCATTAGGGCGGCTTTGATAAAAAAAAATACCAGCTAAGTGAGGAAGGCTATCGCCTTTTGTTTAAGACGATGGTGCCTGAGACAGGTGTAGAATTCTCAGAATTCATTGCAAAGGCACGTCTCACAGTTGATCGTTGGATTGAGCTTTCCAAAACAGAAAAAACGTATGAAGGACTTATGGATTTGTTGCTCAGAGATAAGATTATGTCATGTGTTAACAAACCATTCCTTGAATTTATACATGAGCGTAAACCCAAATCTCTAAAGGAAATGGAAGAATATTGTTCCCAATATGTCACTGCACACCCCGACGTGACTTTTGGCAACACTAAGATTAAGGAGAGTATGCCAGTTGCTTCAGCAACACCATACAATCCCAATTATTCACACAGATTTCAGGGACATCAAAACAGATTTGATAAAAAAGGTAACCATAATAGTTATCAAAACCAAGGTAACCAATCATTTCAGGGTTCTTCTTCAAAGAACTGGAGACGAGCTGATAGCTCTCGACACAGGGGTGGTCACAATTATAGCAATTTCCTTAGAGGAAGTAATTATAGAAACTATCCGAGGTATCCGTCTTGGAGTCAACAAGATCGCAATTACAGAGATACTCATTATAATGAATATGATAATGGTAACCAAGAGAACTATGACTCAAACCCAAATAGGGGTTACAATAGAGGTAACAATAACTACAGAGGTAATAATAACCGAGGTAGATCTCAAAACAGAAGACATAAACCACATTTTCAGGCAAACTCTGCACAACAAGAGTCCCATGAAGCCTATAAACAGAGTAAAGACAATAATGACGCTAATAATATGGCATGTGCCGCTTTTGATTTTGGGAGAGCATCTCAGTGCCCCCAATGCAAAACATTATTTGAGCCAACCACAGTGTCTACTTTAAGCTGCGGCCATCCTCTTCCTGCTCTTCCTGCATCAGTCGCGCATGATGGAAGAGGTTCTCTTGTCTTACATAAGGGTTTAGTAAATAACAATCCAGTCTCCGTGCTATTTGATTCTGGATGCACCACAATTGGTGTTAGGCAGTCACTCGTAGATCCTTCCCGTGCCACTGGACAAGTAGTCAAATGTGTAACATTTGGCGGCACATTAGAGAAATACTCTACTGCTATCATTAGGATTGCTACTCCTTTCTTTACAGGAGATGTACACGCATGTCTTCTTCCGAATCCGATCGCTGACCTCATCATCGGTCGCATTCATGGAGTCAAAGAATGCACTCCGCAACAAATTTCCGCGTGGGAAAGGCAAAACATGCAGATTGCAAACGCTGTAGTCACTAGAGCTCAGGCTCTTAATATGCCTCAAACTTCATCTACTGAAGATAATGAAGTGCATAACCAAGATGATCCCTTGGTAATTTCTCGTGACTCGTTTATAAAACAGCAAGAAGATGACCCCACTCTGAAGAAATTCTTCATTCTTGCAACTAAAGGTGATCCGAATAAAGACACAAGTCGTAAATCGTGGATTACAAAGAAGAATGGCGTACTTGTACGTATGGTTCAAGACTCCATTACGTCAAGTCATTCTCAAATCCTGGTTCCCAAGAATTTGAGAGTTAAAATTTTGCAGCACGCTCACGACTCTCAGTGTGCTGGACACATGGGTTTTTCCCGTACTAAGTCAAGAGTCCTTGCGGCTTTCTTTTGGCCATTGGTAAACAAGGACATACGGATTTATTGTCGATCTTGTAAAGTATGTCAGGAAGTTAAATCCAAAGGTCCACGGCATGCTGCACCCATTCAGGCGGCGGACATTCCTATTCGGCCGTTTCAAAAAATGGCCATAGACATTATTGGTCCATTTAAGATCAAGTCTGCCAGAGGACATCAGTTTATTTTGACGTGTGTTGATATGTGCACACGTTGGCCAGAGGCTATTCCTCTGAAGAGCATTACTACTGCTGATATTGCAGATGCTCTTTGGCTTATATTTTCTCGTCTGGGGTTCCCCGGAGAGATATTGTCAGACCATGGCACCCAACTAATATCAGATACCATGTCTCAAGTAATGTCTACTCTGCAGATAGATAGATCTTTAAGTAGTATCTATCATCCAATGTCTAATGGGATGGTCGAACGCCTTAATAGAACACTTAAAAACTTACTAGGGAAGATAACTGAGGATCATCCTCAAGACTGGGACAGAGTTTTACCTGCGGCCCTCTTCGCTTACAGAGAGGTCCCCAATGAACATACAGGATTTTCCCCCTTTGAACTCGTCTTTGGCGCGCGTCCGCGTGGCCCTATGTCGTTGCTTCATGATCTCATAACAGCTGACAATATTGACGATGAAACAAAGTCATCCTACGAATATGTCATCGCGTTGAGACAAAAGATTATCGAAGCATGCAAATTAGCAACTTCTTCTTCGGAATTTGCGAAACAGAAGGCAAGGCAATTTGCCAATAAGAAGAGATGCTTACGACAACTTTGTCCTGGTGACAAAGCATTTGTATTACTACCTTGTAGGGAAAACAGACTACTTATTTCTTGGAAAGGTCCGTACGATATAATAGCGAAAATTTCCGATGTCGACTATATTGTCGATATTGATGGGAAGCATAAAACCTTCCACATCAATATGCTTACTGAATTCCATGAACGTCCGGATTATTTGCAACCCATTTTCCAAGCAACGGACAATTCACCAGTACAACATGGTCATTACTCATCACTGTCCGTGATACAGGATGAGGAAACAAGTTTTTCAGATGTAAATCTTCCTCTTCCAATGATCCCACTTCATTCTAGTGAATCATGGAAGAACGTTACTGTCTCTCCTGATTTGTCTCTGGGAGAACAGCGACAAGTTTCAACTATGTTGCAAACATTTCAGGATGTACTTACTGACATCCCTGGACAAACTCATGTCATTGAACATGACACTGTTCTAACTGACCATACTCCTATTAGGGTTAGACCTTATCCTATAATAATAATAATAAATTCTTTAAGCGCCAAACACGGCGCATAAGGCAGAAACCAGTGCTCTCCAGGTTGTTCGTTGTGACGCCACTCCTCTTAGCTCTTGCACATTATTTAGGCCCAACGTTCTTCCTTCTCTTATTATTGTTCTTCTGAGTGTTTCTTTTGGTCTTCCTTTTTTCCGCTTACCCTCAGGAACCCAAGTGAGCGCCTGTAGTGGTATTCTGTTGTTTTGCATTCGAGGACATGACCGATATATGACCATCGTCTTTTCCTTATATAGTCGGAGACATATTTCTGCCTAGAGTCTTCTCTTATTTGTCGATTAGTCTTGAATTCTTTCCAACTGATGTTCATGAGTTTTCTAAGACATTTGTTCTCGAATGTATTCAGCTTGTTCTCCAATGATTTTGTTATTTTCCAACTCTCACAGCCGTATGTTAACACTGAGATTATCCTATACCTATACATTTTCAAGCACAGGTCGAGAAAGAGTTGGATGAGATGATAGATTTGAAAATAATCGAACCATCCACCTCTGCATATTCTTCGCCGATGGTTATTGTTCGGAAAAAAGACAATAACATACGTCTTTGCGTTGACTATCGCAAATTGAATCAAGTAACGAAGTTCGATGCCGAACCTATGCCTTTACTGGAAGAGCTACTTACTCGACTCTCCAAATCTCATTTTTTCACTAAACTTGATTTGTCTAAAGGATATTGGCAAGTTCCTTTATCTGAACGCGCCAAACCTCTCACGGCTTTTTCAACACCTAGAGGTTTGTTCCAATGGAATTTTATGCCTTTCGGTCTTATGAACGCACCAGCTACATTCGTACGCATGATGCGCCGAATCCTATCTTATCGGTCAGATGTCATTGCATATCTAGACGACATCTGTCTTTTCAGCGATACTTGGGAAGATCACTATTCAGGGTTAGATGAATTGCTGTCTACTTTGCGCGAGCACAACCTGACAGCGAAACCCTCTAAAGCCTATATTGGTTTTAGCGAGATTTCTTTCCTAGGCCACCGAGTTGGTCATGGTTTCCTAAAGACAGAGGACCATAATACTAGTAAGATACTTAACATCTCTATCCCTAAGACTAAAAAACAGGTGAGAAGTCTGTTAGGTCTTATTCAATTTTATGGCAGATTCATTCAGAATCTATCCTCTATCATGGCACCTCTTTCTACACTTTTAAAGAAAGGTTCGCCTAATATGGTCCACTGGTCTCAGGAATGCCAATGCTCTTTGGATAAGATTAAAACATTGTTTTCAACACCACCTATTTTAGTGTTACCTACTAAAGATAAGACATTTGTTCTTCGTAGTGATGCTTCATCCACTGGGATTGGAGCGGCACTAATGCAAGAGTACTCTGGAACTCTGCATCCTGTAATGTATATTTCCAGAAAACTTAATGCGGCGAGAAAGGAATTATTCGGTTTTAGACCGTGAGCTATTAGCTATGGTTTGGTCGATCCTCAAACTACAGAGATTCCTTCTAGGCGCACATTTCATAGTAGAAACCGACCAAAAAGCTCTTACTGCTATACAGAGTAAGAATTTGAAGAGCTCGAGGTCTACTCGATATGCAATTGCTCTTCAACCTTTTCATTTCTCTGTGCGAGCTATTCGTGGATCAGATAATGTGATGGCAGACATTCTGTCAAGATGCCCACATGATTCCACATAACTATTAGGTCTTAGACTTCTTGATATGTCTAGTTTATAATAGTTCCTTTCTATATCAAGATAGATACACATTTGTAATTTAATAATATAATGATTGTATCACTACTTAGCGGTTCATTGATGTTTATTCACCGCTGTGCTTTGATGATTTTTCGCCATAAATCATAAATTTAAGATATCTAATACGAAATTATGGTATGAAATTTCTTAGGCATTGTGTAATTGCCAGAATTGTATTATACTTTGATGACACCTTCCTGGAAAAAATTTACTTGTAGAGAAATAATTTCTCTCAGTTTATGAGATACATTCTCACCAGTCGCTCCATAAGTCGACTTAGCCTCATATTAGGCGTTATATTTATTCCTGATATTTTCATCTGCGCATTATTCATGCGTTGTGAGCCTATTGTACGTTGCTCCTAGATGTATTTCAAAAAAAAAAAAAAAAGTTCCATTTTTTTTTTTCCGGGAGGTGTGGTAAGACTGTTACGTGCAGTCTTTGATATCTTACAATATAATACATTTGTATGCTTGTTATGTTCGCAAATATTTTGTAAACAAAATAGATATTTTTTAGTGCTTAAGGAAAAGTCATTATTGAGTTACTTCCCTTGAAAGGAGTGTCGTCACTTTCGATCGAACTCCGCGGATGAATCCAGTTTTACTGCGATTTATTCTTTGTTTGGGTAGAAATAGGTTGTTCTTGCTTCCGTGTATCTATGGCCTGAATTTATGTGTATTGTTTGTCTGGGTAGGACGAGTCTGTCTTATATCTGTATATCTTTACATATCTAAGTCGAACTATATGGTCTTTTGTCGATAGAAAGGTCAAAGGGCTGTTCGGCGGATGTGTCGCTAGAGAGGTGTGATTTGGCTTCGTCCTGATGGGGCTGTGATTTTTCTGTGTCGGCTTGTCGCCGGAAAAAGTGATCTCAATATTTATGGGGAAAGTGATAGTCGTCTAGACCTATCGTGTATGCTTTACCCCAGTGTTTCTTCTTATTGCCAAGGAATGGCAGAATCCTATTTCTGATACCAAGGTAACAAAAGATACTCCTTATGAACTCTCTTACGAAGCCACCGTTTTTCGATAGGCACGATTTGTACGTCTGAGAGAATATATTTAACTAGATGAAGATGACATTCATTCCTAGCAGCACTATATCTTGTATGATGAAGTCAATTGTATCATGATAGAATCTACGCAGCAATGAGAACATTTAATGAATGACTAACTTTAATACAGACTCATTATCTGTATCCAAACGTGAGTGACAGCTCACGAGAGAAGCCATCTTGTATCCAAATATTTTGTGACTTTCAAGAAGAGAAAGGGATACCCCGTATTATCGCTTGATGAGTCCAGAGATCACTGCTACACATGAGAACCCAGTACTAGCGGTTCAATATGATTATATGAAAAATATGTGCTGAATATTATTTCAAGGAATCTTCGCTAGACGAGGTTAGGTCTAGAAGCCATCTTGAATGTTGTTTATAATCTGACGTGCTTTGTCAGTAAACTCAGATGATATATATATATGGGCAATACTGAGTGCTTGTCTACTGACAGTCCAATATGCTATTATTCTACATGAGTGCCCATGTATCATTGCAAGACCATTTATCCACTGTACCATGATGTATTATGCCAACCTGTGATTTGTCACTATCCGTGCTGTCGAGTGTGTACGTCCAATTAAACTGTAGCAAAGGTACACAGTCGTTGGTGTCGATGACTTCCAGCCATACATGAGTGTGAGAAAGAGACCATTTGTCAACACCACGAACTCTTCTTATCATTCGCATATTACACTCTCAATCTATGTCTACACACCACTGCGTAGGTCGAGTTGACATTCCATACTCAAACCACAAGCAACACAACAACACAGCATTTAACTCTGGTGATGTTCTAGTGGGCGTATATTTATCAACTGATGATGATGAGCAAAAGAGAGAGTTATCAACTAGAGTTTTATCAACTGACTTCACATTTGAGTTGAAGATTCTTATTTTCGTGTTGGACTTGATTTCTCTTGTTCTCCATATGTTTCCCAATGCAATGAAAGCTCCTCTTGCTTTTTGTATTCTTATTTTGATATCACTGTCTGTCCCTCCAACTTTGTCTATATTACTTCCAAGATATGTGTCAGATTCTACATCTTTTAGTGGTGTTTCTTCAAGTTTAACCTTGTTATCATTTCTTGCATTTATTCTCATAGTCACAATTAATCTCCTGAATATATATATATATATATATATATATATATATATATATATATATATATATATATATATATATATATATATATATATATATATATATATATATATATATATATATATATATATATCCTTCTCGCTATTTTGTTTGTTCTACCTCTATTTCTCTTGCCCCGGGTATTTCAGAACAAAAACTGAAATGTACTTCTATCAACTGATATTCGCAATGTGAACCCTATCCAACGTCAGGTACTTCTGTTTTTTTTTAAAGGACAAAAATGTGAACTCTCCTGTCTTTCGAGAAATTTACAATATTTAGAGAATGCCTTACAAAGACTTGGAGCCGCTGTGGCGCAGTGAAACAATCCCAAGAAGAGCGCAAACAGGGAAAGTCAGAACCACAGAATGTTTGGAACAATGTTCGACCGTATGTATGATACTTATTGTATTTTTGAAGATAAAATACGTATTATACGTGTACGGTAAAATTTCCGTACGTTGAAATGCGTCAAATGTTTCAAAACCTGAAAATTTATCTCCAGTTGAAACATGCTGTGCTTTCCTACAGAAGCTAGACAGCTAAATTTAACAGCAATGTTATTTACTGTTCGTCGCATTTCAGCAGATGACTATTTTTCTATAAATCTGAACTTTTTAACACATGTTCGTCTAGCAGTTCAAGCTGTAGTTTAAATAAAACACATATGAATGATATTTACCTTTAAAGTGTCAGCAAAACTCTTGTTACATAAAAACAAACAACTTGTTTTTTTACACATTATGCGCCAATGATGTAATTTCACGCTATATCTATGGAAAGCGTCCCATGTCAAACTTACGCTTATTAATTTAACCTATGATAACGTATTATACGTGTATTTAATTTTTTTGCCATAAAATACGTATAATACGCGTATTTTATTCTCAGATTTTATTCTTATACGGTCGAACATTGCCACGTAACGTACGGTCGAACATTGCCACGTAACCTACGGTCGAACATTGGTTTGGAATACATAGTGAATAGAAGGGTTCACACACTTGATCATAACACAAATAGACAAAGCTTTCTAAACTGACAAAAGAGAATAAAGGGAAGGAGAATGGAAAGAAAAAATGGACATGATAGAATTGCACAACTATAAAATATGCGTACAAAATTAGGTCAGTTATCGCATAAGTACAACTTCACTACTGCGTTTAAACTTTGCAAAGATTGCAAAGAGATGGTACGAATAAACTACGTATTAATTGTCCTTTAGTTTTCATACTCATATTTGAATGTTTGAGTGGTGGGGACAGTTGATAAGTAGTAACTACATACCAAACTTAAGGGTCTTTTATATTTGGACATGCGCCCTAATATAACCGACTAGGTTGAATGGGACGCGCCTCGCCAAAACGAGGCAAAACTTTATTTTTTTTTTAAAAAGTTGAAAAGTCACTGCACTGGCTTTTTGGCATCTTGTTTTAATTTCTATGTCAAGTCTTCCCTTTTCTGTGAAAATTCTTCCTTGATATTTAAAATATGGAACCTGTTTGAGCTGAACGTTGCTGACATTTATTTAAAGTAGGTCTTGGGATCTACTGATCTTCATAGCTTCTGACTTCGATACGCTGATCTTCATGTTGTGTATTCTACAAGCTGAATTAAGTGTGTTTCTTTGGTTTTGAAATTTATTTTCATCTTCATACATTAGACTTTGGTCATCAGGAAAGTAAGATATTTTTACTTACTTACTTATTTGTTTACAAAAAGCAAGAGGAGCTTTAATTGCACTGGTAAATATATGGAGATCAAGAGAAATCGGGTCCAACACAAAAATAAGAATCTTCAACTCAAATGTCAAGTCAGTCTTATTGTATGGCTCTGAAACATGGAGAACAACAAAAACAACAACCAAAAAACTAGTCTTTCATAAATGGATGCTTGCGTAGAATAGAAGGATTAAAATGGTATGACAAGGTTACCAACGTGGAACTGATGACAAGAACTAGACAAGTGCCAGTGGAACAGGAGATGAGAAGAAGACGATGGCGATGGATAGGAAACACGCTAAAGAAACCCGTTGATAGCATTACAAGGCAGTCTTTATTCTGAACCCCCCGGGCAAGAGAGGCAGAAGTAGACCAGGAAGCACATGGAGAAGAGAGCTGGAAACAGAGGTGAAAATGATGAGGAGAACGTGGAAAGAACTTGAGATGATGGCACGTGACAGGAGGACTTGGCATGTGTTTGTTGAAAGCCTAATCTCCTTTGGGAGTGGAGGGTTATGAATGAATGAATGACTTAGTCGTTTCTCTTCTACCGTGAGGTGTGGAGGTTAAGCAAGGTATTCAATGAGTTGTAGTTTTCTTTGTCTACTTTGTTATTTAGGCATGCTTCTGTGTATGCTTCTGATGCTATGCTGTACATGTACATGTAAACTAACAGTGGTGATAGCACACGCTCCTGTCACACTCCTGGTGTTATATCAAAAGCATCATCGAATCCGCCAGTTGTTCTTACAACACTTTGGCATGTATGGTACAAAGCTCGCACGTTAGCTAATAGCTGTCCCTGTATTCCTTGGTCTCCTGATAATGACCAAAGTTTATTCCCGCCCACTCTAATAAAAACAACTTGGCGGAGAACTGTAGAGGCTGAGATGCAAAGAATGAACCAGAGCTGGGGCACTGTACGAAGGATGGCCGCCGACCGAACAAAGTGGAAGCAGTTTATTGCTGCCCTACAAAACGCCACTAGGCGTAATGGCCACTAACTGCTGTGACAGTCGGCGGCTAAGGATCAAGGAAGAGAAGAAGAGACTCTAATAAAGGCTTTCTCCTGATCAATAAATAGTAAATATAGTAGGCCATAAGGCCGATGCTCTGGCAAAATTTAAAAATTAGGAAACCTACCCAACACAAAAATATTTATAGAATGTGTGATTCCTATATACACACACTGGGATCCTCGCCGGTGCTACGGAGTTCGTGCACTATGCTGAGATCCTCCTTGTGTGATCTAAGGGAGGAGATCGGAGCACTGATGTGTGCAAATGATAGAACAACTCCCCTTAACTTCAGCGTAATGCCATGACGTACCGAATATTTTTTTTTTCTCTTTGCACTGCTAAAACGCTACGCCGGTATCGTTACGTGTGAAGCGCTGGACAGATTCAACTATTCGATGTATAAAAAGCGATGTCTTCCTAGTTCGATCCGTGGCTCGTGAGCGCTCATCACTATGACAAAAGTATTCCGAAAGAAAATAAAAACGAAATCTGAAAAGAAATAATGAGCAGATCTGTAACACGGGATAACATTTCCCTTTTTACAATTCTTGTGTAAATATTGATGGTGCGCTGGAAATCCTAGGAAGGAAGAATAAGTTAACAATGCCAATATATAGAGTATTGATGTCGAGGAATAAATCAATGTGGGTTGAAAATGAACTGCAACACTGTATAGATAATAAACCATAAAAGGGCGGCTGGGGAGGGGGGGGGGGGGGGGGGGGGGGGGGGGGTGGGGAAAAAATGAATTCCCGAAGATTATATGATTCTGTGGAAATGATGTATGTTACAACATTCATTTTCTTTGCGAATATAACGTCACTGAAAATCTACGGTTTTAATGGGAGTGACTCATAGATTAACTGAGATAAAGTTTTAAAAAAATGATACGGCAAAGTTAAAGATAGACCTATAACAGATACTGCCGTAAGGGGGGGGGGGGGGGGTGTTAGAGACTACACGTAAATTAGGTTTCATCTCTATGATGTGGGGTGACCTGTTCCTTTCCTCGCTGTCTTTGTCTTCTCTAACTCAAGAGCAGAGTAAGGTATCCATTTACAGTTGGTTCCACTGAACGTGACGCGACGTGGCTTCAAGCCCACTAACTTCGTCTTGAGAAGTAAATAAATTCACGAATATTCTATAGGTAAACAGAAGATAGGACACTCATTGAGGAAACCTGCTGATAGCATTACAAGGTAGTCCTTGTTCTGAAATCCACAGGGAAAGAGAGGCAGAGGTAGACCAAAAAACAGATGGAGAAGAGAACTGGATACAGAGGTAAAAACGATGAGGAAAACATGGAAAGAACTTGAGCGGATGACACAGGACAGGAAGACTTGGCATGTGTTTGTTGAAGGCCTATGCTCCTTGGGGAGCTAAAGGATATTGATTGATTGATTGAAGCAGAAGATACGCGTAAGACAGAAACAAGGAGGACACTAGATGACAGAAACTTAACATAATGATAGGCTCACCAGTGAATCGAACCATGAACCATCCGAACGACACCTTCGTCTCGCTGGTAGCGTGAATCGAGGGAAAAGGCACACAGTCAACTAAGCACCCGCAATTGGGAGTGGTAGTTTTCTAGATACTGCCACGGATTGCCACCCCTGCTTTGCAGTAGTGGTCCAACAGTGGCCAAAAGCGGAGTAAAGGGAGAGAGAGAGTGGTACAAAAGAACATGCACAAAACAAAACCGTTTTGTCACAGATACTCTACACAACTATTGAAAATGAGAGCTGGAAACAACTCAGACACTTATACAGACTTAGTCACCTCGCCGCTCGACGCTCGCTATGCATTGTAGGTCATCTTTACTATTAAACTTAAACTTGTATGATAAGGAACTCTGAACAGACGATACAACAGGATTACATCCGATCATCAGAAGCGCCCCCCCCCCCCCGCCCCCCCCCCCGTCGGAAAAGTGTTTCGGCCCTTTATCTTCTTCACACTCTGATGGGGAGGGGCTCACTTGGATCATGATTCCCAAGTGTCCGTCTCCTGTTCACTTTTCCCACCTAGGAAAATAGAAACAGATCTTGGTCTTTGTAAATGTTACATCACTCTAAGGGAAGTTCACTCTATAATTTGGTCTTTGTAAATGTTATATCACTTTAAGGGGAGTTCACTCTATAATTTGGTCTTTGTAAATGTTATATCACTTTAAGGGGAGTTCACTCTATAATTTGGTCTTTGTAAATGTTATATCACTTTAAGGGGAGTTCACTCTATAATTTGGTCTTTGTAAATGTTATATCACTTTAAGGGAAGTTAACTCTATAATTTGGTCTTTGTAAATGTTATATCACTCTAAGGGGAGTTCACTCTACAATTTGGTCTATGTAAATGTTGTATCACTCTAAGAGGAGGTCACTCTATAATTTACTAGTCTAAAAGTAAAAATTACCGGACTGTAGTATTTAAATAACAATACTAAACAGAAGTGTTACCTGTTTGTTAGCCTTTTTCTCAAGTCACTGTTTGTATGTTGTGTTCTTGTTGCATTCAATAAAGCAGATTTTTTCGCAACGTTTGATCTGTGCTGAGTGCATTTCCGTGAGGCTATACATATTGTGGACACCTGTTGATAGCATCAGAAGGGGTCCATGTACAGGAAGGGAACTAGTAATTCCACCACATAAAGGTGGACCTGTAAAGTAATGTATTCCCGTACGGCAATGTCTGCTATTGGACTACCTACATGTCTACAGCTGCTGAATTTTTTTTTTTTTCTGAAAATTTCTTTACGATGGAGTTGGTGACTCCTAGCCCAAACCTCATTTGTTCCCTTTCACAAGTCTGGCAGGCTGCTGTTACTTTTTTTTTTTCTTCTTTCCTTCCAGACCCCGGTAACATGAGGTAATCAAAGATTACTTGTGGAAACAAAATTAGAAAACTAAAACATGCACATTAAAACCGAATTTTAACCGGAAAACCGTTAAAGGTCTAAAAATGAACAATGTTATGACCAAAACTCATAACATATCTGTCGATATCAAAAAAGGTTCGATTAGGGACCATGTTGTTGATGTACTGTATCCATGGGTTACCCGAAAGTACGTCATTGCCTTTTGGGGGCAGATTAGCAGAAGACGACCGGTCCAAAGTTAGCAGAAGTGAAAGATGCTTCTGGGCCTTTTCTGTGTGTATTTCAAGGTGGACGGACGCTTATGTGTCGAGCTCCTAGATGTGTTAATTTCTACAGATTCCTAAAGTGTTCGACCTCTAGATCGCCCATATACCTCAGTGGGTCGATGCTAGATTATTGTGTGAATGGAATTCTGATTATGATGCAAGTGAGTTACTTACTTACTTAGTCGTTCCCCTTCTACCGTGAGGTGTAGAGGTTTGGAAGAGAGAGCGCCAGACTATTCTATCGGCTGTCCTCCTCCTGGCCTGGTTCCATTCTAGTCCTCGATCCTTCAAAGATTGTCTAATGTTGTCCTCCCAGCGGACTCTGGGTCGTCCTCGGGGTCTGGATCCTTGGCTCCTTGTTTCCCATGCTTGTCGTGGTATCCGATCTTCTCCCATTCTGCAGACATGGCCAAACCATCTTAATTGGGACTGTTCTACTTGGGTCTGCAGGGGGTGGCATTTAAGGCCTTGACGTATCGTCTGGTTGCGTACCATGTCTCTTCTTGTTACTTCAACCACCTTCCTCAGATACCTCATTTCTGAGGTTTGGATCTGGCTTTTATGGGTTGTAGTCATTGCCCATGACTCGCATCCGTATGTCAAGACTGGGACATAGGTGGAGCGGTATACAGCCATCTTCGTTTTCTTACCAACCTCTTTCTTGCTGAGGAATCCTCGATTTATGGCCTGAAAAAGTCTCCCAGCTGCTGCTTTTCGAGTGGCCAACTCTTCTTTGATGCCTCCCTTTCGGTCTATAATAGCTCCGAGGTATTTAAAGTGTTCTACCTGCTCCAGGACTGTAGTGGATTGATGGTATTGTATGATTGTGATCTTACTTAATGTGATGCATGAGGTCAGCTGTGAAGGCTCCTGAGATAAATGTAGTTGTGAATTTTCAGAAGGCCCTTCTTGCTACCACTACGACCTCACACCTATCTTTTTTTACTAATGAATGTGGCTACGTTAAAGTTCTAGGGTAATTATATGTAATGTGTTGTGGTAGTTTGCATACACACACACAGATATTTAATAAGTTTAATAATATTAATAAAATGTTATAACACACTGAACTAACTCAAGTTGTGTAAAATTTGGATAGAAAAATTTTCTTTAAGTTTATTTGTTCTGAACCAAGGTTTTATTTTGGTCAGAACATATGAAATGTTTTGCAATTATGAATGAAATGCATGAATATATGGCATAACAAATAAAAAGTGTGTACATATGTATTTTACAAGACTAGTTAATATTACTACTGTTTATGGTTGTAATCTATATGGGAGAACGATTTATGGATGTGCTGTTGGGGTGGCCTCATCACTCCCTGTCTATGGTTACTAACATGGTCCATTTATTGATGGAAATATAATTGGTGTGTTAGAAATGAGTTTGTGAATCTCCAGCAGGCCAGACGCTCACGTATCTTGAATGAGTAGTTCTGGTGCTGGAATATGGTGGCCCCACCTCTCCGTGCTTGGGGGCAATATACGGCTGCTCTGCCAAGATATAAACTGCACGGGTCCACTCTTGTAATATTCAACATCACATTTGACACCACATTGGTGCCAAATAAAAAAACTCACAGTTCAGAATTATGAATATAGAACACAGTTATCTGCTAGCAAAACTCAGCTGAGCTGCTGGCTTTAGTATGGCGTCCCTCTAAATATTTCAATTAGCTTCTGGGAATTACACCACTAAATAATTCACTGTGTCTACTAGGACAACTTATGACGAATGGCAAAAATGCGCGTCTGAGCGCCGATAATATATTCATCTATGGCCAATCACCGCCTTTTTTCCTTTTCAAATTCAAACCTCCTACCAAAAAGTCATTTCAGTCATACCTCAGTCAAGTATGCTTTATTGTCTGTTGGTCCGTCTGTCTCTACTTGCGTTTCACAAAAAAAAACACACTTGTTTTTTGAACCAACTCCGCCTTCCCCTACACAATTTTGCCTTTAAAGTTATTTTTAGCCACAGTTCACCATCCCATCCCGTCTCTTTCATTCCAACTAGATTTTAGCACTTGAGTCTCAAGGCTGCAGTTTTTTTGAAAATTAGGGACATTTTTTGTTTCAATGCAGACGCTCGCTGATATGAACAACACAGTCTTTTGTCAATATCTTTCTTATTATGTATCCGTCTGTATAAATGAAAGCATATTATTTCACTGCTCAAGATGGGCCATCCGGCCAGCTAGGTTTTATATTCCTAACATCATTATTAAGAAAAAGTTACTTTTCAAGGTTAGTTGGTTTTTCGAAATATTTCTAGCATCTTCTATACTGCGTTTGCCGCTGAATTCAAATAAACGGACTAAGTTATCGCAAAAGCGTCCAAGAAATGACTGTTGCGTATAATAGCTAAGGTCCCTTTTGTCGATTTCTTTACCTTGTGTCAACTTGGGGACGTGACTTTTCCTCCTTTCCCCACCAATTGCGTCTTTTAGCCTTGCTAGTTTCAAGCACGCGTTCAGTCATATTTTTTCCCTTTTGATCTCCGTTCTCATCCCGTTCCAAGGGTAACGTTTTGCCTTCACGTCCAACAATTTAATTTCCATGGCGGGTGATGACCCGCGGCGTGGGCGATCATGTATTCTAGTAGCTTACGCATTAGTTTTTATCCCTACGTTGTATCATTGGAGATATTTTAACGTTGTATCATGGTTAATTTTATGACACATCTCCCCACTTGAAAACATGCCTACGGCAAGTTCTAAAACCAGTGATACACATAGATAAAATCTCTCCTCACGCCTGCCATTACTCTAATTTTGATCACAGGGGTGCCGACTGAGGAAATCTGCACCGACATTCAATTTGCCTGGGATATATTGGATACTAAACTGATAAGGTTGAAGCAATAAAGACCACCTCAGCAATCTTGCGTTTTCATGCTTAGCCTGAGATAAGAATACGAGAGGCTGATGATCCGTCTCGACCACAAAAGTCCTACCATACAGATAGATTTGAAACTTCTTTATTGCCCAGATTAACGCTAAACATTCTTTTTCGCTTGTGGAATATCCTTGTTCCGCCTTATTCAATTTGCGGCTTGCATAAGCGACTGGTTTCAGTTCCCCATCAGGTGAAGATGATCTTTGCAACAAAGCCGCTCCGAGTCCTACATTACTTGCATCGGTTCTTAAGACAAAGTCCTGTGTCAAATCTGGCAGTTTGAGAATAGGTTTGCTAGTGAGTTTTTCCTTTAAGTCTTGGAACACTAATTCACTTTGCGCAGTCCAGATAATTTTATCTGGAAGTCCCTTGCGAGTCAGATCAGTCAGAGGAGCACAAATAGAGTTAAAATCTTTGATATATTTTTGATAAAATCCGCATAACGACACGAATGATCGCACGTCCTTTTTTGTTTGTGGTCTAGGTGCTCTCTGCAGTTTTTCCAAGTTCTTGGGGTCAGGGGTCATGCTACCCTGATATACAGTGTGTCCCAAGAATTCCAACTCTTTGCATCCAATGCAACATTTTGTTGGCCTAGCAGTTAAGTTCGCCTCCCTAAGCCTATTAAATAACATTTCTAGAGCTTCAATGTGTTCTTCAAATGTCTCTGTGGCGACTAGAATATCATCCATGAAATTCGTGATACATGGGTTATTCAGGGGATCCAACAATTTGCGCATCATCCTTGAAAATACACTCGGAGCATTTTTCAGTCCGAATGGTAGAAGGTTGAATTCATAATGTCCATCCGAAGTGCTAAAAGCCAAATAAGGTCTCACTTCAGGCTTCACTGGGATCTGGTAATAGCCTTTACTAAGATCCACCTTTGAAAAGTATTTTGCCTTGTTCAGTCTGGCAAATAACTGTTTTGTGCCTGGTAATGGATCCACTTGTCCTTCTGTGACAGCATTCAGTTTCCTGTAATCTATGCACAGTTTGTGTTCCCCAGACGGTTTTCTCAACAAAACGACACTAGAGCTAAAAGATGATTCACTGTGTGAAATAATCCCCTCCTTCAACAAATAATCTATTTCTTCCTTCAATGCCTTCTCCTTCGCGAACGGAATAGAATAGGCTCTCATACAGATTGGGTTTGAGTCTACCAGTTTCATGTCATACTGTAGCAAATTTGTATGGCCTGATTTATCTGTTAATACATCTGTATGTTCCTCCAGAACCTGTTGAACTCTCTCCCTCTGGTTTTTAGTCAGATGCTTACTGACTTTTACCTGTGCTGCTGTTTCACAAGGATGTAATGGGTATTCATGTGAGGTGAGTGGTTCCTTTTGCATTTGAGTTGCGATAGCTAAGGTCAGTAAGGGGGTGCTTTCCTGGAGTGGTCTGTCCAGATACTTCTTTAACAGGTTTACATGATAAACTTTCTCCTTCCCCTTTTTGTCAATTTTATAGTTTGTTCTAGACACCTTCTCTAGAACCGTATATGGACCTTGCCATCCAATTTGTAATTTATTCTGGCTACCGGGTAGTAGAAGCAGCACCTTCTCTCCCACAGCTAGTTCTCTGTCCTTTGCCTTCCTATTAAAATATGCTGCATGTTTCTTCCTGGCTTGTTTCAAATTATCATTTGCCAGTTTCCATCCAGCTTTCAAACGAGTGGTCAGTTCGTTCACGTATTGATAAGATGAGGTAACAGTCTCGTCCGCCTTCTCATCTGTCCAGGTCCTTAATAGCGCTTCTAATGGACCTTTTATTGGCCTCCCAAATAGCAGAGTTGCGGGAGCCATCCCGGTTGAACTATGTGGTACCTCCCGATACGCAAACAATGCGGCGGGCAGGAATTGATCCCACAGATCCGGTTTTTCGTGTGCCAGCTTTCTCCGGATAGAAATGAGAGTCCCGTTGAACCTCTCTACCTGGCCGTTCCCTTGCGGATGGTACGGACTACAATGAAAGTGTCTGGCTTGAAATAGCTTAAAAACTTCTTCCGTTAGTTTCCCCTTGAACTGAGAGCCATTATCCGTCAAGATTTGATGAGGGAATCCTAATCGGGTAAATATTGTAAGTAGTGCCTCTGCTACATGTTTTGAATCAATTGATGACAGGGCTACCGCCTCTCCCCACATAGAACAAGTGTCCATCAGAGTAAGGATGTAACTGTTCCTCCTCTTGGTCCGAGTGAGAGGTCCCACAATATCCACTGCAACCCTCTCAAAAGGTGTTCCCACTATGGACATTTCCCCTAGAGTTGCAGGAGCAGTCCAGTGCTTTGGAGCTACCCTTTGACATTCTGGGCAGGATTTGACATATCTTTTTATATCCTCCGTTATCCCTGGCCAGACGTAATGACAAGCTATACGCTGTCCTGTGGCGCTGATCCCCATGTGACCACTGAAGGGAATCGCATGCCCGAGTTCCATCACTTTATCCCTATATGAAGTGGGAAGAACCAGCTGGTTGTGACCATTTGTTCCAGTTCCGGCCTTCCTGTATAATAGTTTGTTCTTCATAAAATATTCCCCCTTGCTCGGAGGTGTGTGGCATTTGGGCAATTTTTTAAAACATGGCTTGAGTGTCCTATCCTCAGCCTGCGCCTTCCTCATCTCCTCTGGATGAGCATTTATAGGTTCACCTTCTTCCTCCTTCTTCTGTGACCTGGTCTGCACTGTCGCCATGATCACAGGTCTCTCGGGATTCCCCAAGAAGACGTATCTACACCCCAATATCAGAGGGTAGATTGGTTCATCTATCACTGCTGCTCTGATTTCTCCTTCCACATAGCGAGTTTTCACCGTTATCCTTGCGATGGGAAGTGTCATGAGTGGTATGTCCTTAGTTGCCCCTTGTATTTCCACTGTTTCTGTGGTATACTGACTTGGGTCCACTAGGCTAGACTTCGCAACTGAATCATAATCCAAACCTGTATCATAAAGGCACCTTATGGTGACCCCATTACAAATAACATCCTCACAAACTGGGGGGTGATAAGGTTCCTGCTGTCCCTTAGGATTAACCTTTAATCTTTGCGTCCCCGACTTCATTGCAGCAATGTTTGAAGGTTTCCTTCTACAAAATTCGGTGTTATGGATATCTTTCTTGCACCATTTACACCATCTTTTTCCTTGGTTAAACGGTTTTCTTTCATTGGATTTTTGGTCATTGAACTGTGAGTTTCTGTCTCGGTAGTCATTTCTTGGCCGTTCAAAGTTTGTCCTACCTTTATTTCCCTGTTCTCTATTATCAAATTTATTAAATTGCTGTGGAGCTTTAAAATTATCTATGTGCTTCTTTTTAGCACCACTTACCTCTGCCTGGGCTGCCTGATACCTCTCAGCGACATTTAAAACCTCCCCCAACTTCTCTGCACCTTGTTCCATGAGGAATTTTCTCATGTCTGGAGCCATGGACTCTCTCAATTGCTCAATCATGATCATTTCTTTAAGATCTTGGGTCTTCCCCAGAGCAGTCCATTTCTCCAAATAGGTTTCCAGTCTGGCAGAGAATTGGTGGTATGTCTCCCCAGACGACAGTTTGGCATTTCTAAATTTCTTACGATAAAATTCACCATTTTTTTCGTACCTCAATAACAAAGCCTGTTTAACATGTCATAATTGTCCTGGTCTTCTCTGTTCATTTTTGCGAAGACTTCATAAGAAGTCCCTCTCAGTCCCTGTGATAACTTTAAACTCCACCTCTCTCTCTCTCTAACCCATATGTAGTAGCTAATAACTCAAAACGTCCTAGGTACCCCTCTATGTCATCGTCTTTCTCAACAAAATGGTCTAAATGAAACCCCATAGCTGATGTTGAGGCTCCTAGACTGGGCGTAGCATCTGAGGAAAAAGGGCTGGCACCATTTTCAGGAGCCTGGCCTTGTAGCTCCAACTCCCTTAGTCGTACTTCGTGCTTCCTCTGCAACCTTCTATCTTCTGCCTCCCTTTCGGCCTTTTTATGTTCTGCCTCCCTTTCGGCCTTTTTATCTTCTGCCTCCCTTTGCTGTCGTTTTTCTTCTGCCTCAATCTGCAGCCTCTTAGTCTCAGCCTCTAACCTCTTCTCTTCAGCCAACCTTTCCGACTCTAATTTTCTTTCAGCCTCTTTTTCTAATCTTCTTTCTTCCCGTTCAATATACTTATCACATTCAGCCGTTACATATTGAATTAAAACCTGACCATCCATTCCCATATCCTTTACCGTTAGCACAGCAGCTGATCTGAATTTGGCTAGCTCCGCCATACTTTTTAAACAATTCTAGCAATGAGCAATGTAAACTTTCCAACCACTTAAGTAATTCTAATTACTCTAGTCTAAAATAATTCTAATTAATTAATTAATCAATTAACTACCACTGGCTGTGAAGATTCACCAACTTTTATTTTCAGGGACACTTTTAATTTTTAAAATGTATTCCCCTAATTTATTTCTCCCCCCAGGAGATCCTAATATTATTGATAGGCTAATTATCCCGGGACCAGAGACCCCACTATATGTAGTGGATTGATGGTATTGCATGATTGTGATCTTACTTAATGTGATGCATGAGGTCAGCTGTGAAGGCTCCTGAGATAAATGTAGTTGTGAATTTTCAGAAGGCCCTTCTTGCTACCACTACGACCTCACACCTATCTTTTTTTACTAATGAATGTGGCTACGTTAAAGTTCTAGGGTAATGATATGTAATGTGTTGTGGTAGTTTGCATACACACACACAGATATTTAATAAGTCTAATAATATTAATAAAATGTTATAACACACTGAACTAACTCAAGTTGTGTAAAATTTGGATAGAAAAATTTTCTTTAAGTTTATTTGTTCTGAACCAAGGTTTTATTTTGGTCAGAACATATGAAAGGTTTTGCAATTATGAATGAAATGCATGAATATATGGCATAACAAATAAAAAGTGTGTACATATGTATTTTACAAGACTAGTTAATATTACTACTGTTTATGGTTGTAATCTATATGGGAGAACGATTTATGGATGTGCTGTTGGGGTGGCCTCATCACTCCCTGTCTATGTTTACTAACATGGTCCATTTATTGATGGAAATATAATTGGTGTGTTAGAAATGAGTTTGTGAATCTCCAGCAGGCCAGACGCTCACGTATCTTGAATGAGTAGTTCTGGTGCTGGAATATGGTGGCCCCACCTCTCCGTGCTTGGGGGCAATATACGGCTGCTCTGCCAAGATATAAACTGCACGGGTCCACTCTTGTAATATTCAACATCACATTTGACACCACATTGGTGCCAAATAAAAAAACTCACAGTTCAGAATTATGAATATAGAACACAGTTATCTGCTAGCAAAACTCAGCTGAGCTGCTGGCTTTAGTATGGCGTCCCTCTGAATATTTCAATTAGCTTCTGGGAATTACACCACTAAATAATTCACTGTGTCTACTAGGACAACTTATGACGAATGGCAAAAATGCGCGTCTGAGCGCCGATAATATATTCATCTATGGCCAATCACCGCCTTTTTTCCTTTTCAAATTCAAACCTCCTACCAAAAAGTCATTTCAGTCATACCTCAGTCAAGTATGCTTTATTGTCTGTTGGTCCGTCTGTCTCTACATGCGTTTCACACAAAAAAACACACTTGTTTTTTGAACCAACTCCGCCTTCCCCTACACAATTTTGCCTTTAAAGTTATTTTTAGCCACAGTTCACCATCCCATCCCGTCTCTTTCATTCCAACTAGATTTTAGCACTTGAGTCTCAAGGCTGCAGTTTTTTTGAAAATTAGGGACATTTTTTGTTTCAATGCAGACGCTCGCTGATATGAACAACACAGTCTTTTGACAATATCTTTCTTATTATTTATCCGTCTGTATAAATGAAAACATATTATTTCACTGCTCAAGATGGGCCATCCGGCCAGCTAGGTTTTATATTCCTAACATCATTATTAAGAAAAAGTTACTTTTCAAGGTTAGTTGGTTTTTCGAAATATTTCTAGCTTCTTCTATACTGCGTTTGCCGCTGAATTCAAATAAACGGACTAAGTTATCGCAAAAGCGTCCAAGAAATGACTGTTGCGTATAATAGCTAAGGTCCCTTTTGTCGATTTCTTTACCTTGTGTCAACTTGGGGACGTGACTTTTCCTCCTTTTCCCACCAATTGCGTCTTTTAGCCTTGCTAGTTTCAAGCACGCGTTCAGTCATATTTTTTCCCTTTTGATCTCCGTTCTCATCCCGTTCCAAGGGTAACGTTTTGCCTTCACGTCCAACAATTTAATTTCTATGGCGGGTGATGACCCGCGGCGTGGGCGATCATGTATTCTAGTAGCTTACGCATTAGTTTTTATCCCTACGTTGTATCATTGGAGATATTTTAACGTTGTATCATGGTTAATTTTATGACAAGGACCTGTTCTTCCAGCTTAATCTGATGTTTTCTTTCTTCTCGTGATATCACCATGGATTTTGTTTTAGAGCTGCTTATGACCATCCCTCTCTTCTCCAGCTTTTCCTTCCAGACTTGCAGGTTGGATTGGAGATGTGCCTCTGATTTAGCAATCAGGGCAACATCATCAGCAAATGCCAGCTCCGAAATATAGACCTGTCTCATCTTCCAGTACCCCACTGAATACTTTCTTGTTCTCTCCTTACATGCCTGCAAGTGAGTTTTGAACTTTAAATACATCTGCATGAAAAATGTCGAGGACATTGTGTCTGTAGCAGACTGTGTAGCGACGCTAGAGACTGGCTAGTTTATGCCATTATATCAGGAGCATATCTTCTATGAAATAATTGGAGCTTCGAGCTGTTAATAAAAATGTGTTGTCAAAACGTCCAACCTGGCCTTTGCCACATCTTTGATGTTGCAGTGTAAGATTGTGTTCGGCACTTGTGCCTGTCGTCATTAAATATATTACACCAGGGGACCTCAAGCGAAATCATATAATAAAACCCCACCACACGTTCTTCTAGATGGTGTAACAACGCGGGGGCATGCCAAAGGATCTGAGATCTACAAATTTATAAAAAGTGCAAATAAATATCTAGTCGTCGCATTTGATTCCATGCACTGATACAGATTTTCAAGATGGCGAATTTCATCGTCCGCTAACCTGTGAGAGGTTATACGATCAGTATTTGCAGTGTATAGTTTCCAGCTCAAGGCAGGAGTGGAACATTTTAAAAGTATCAAGTTTTTACTGGATTCTGTTACGTTTCAAAATTCAAGTTTGATACCCGAAGATGGCGATTGTCACGACTACGACAGACCAACATGAAGTCTTGTTCGAGTCAGCTGTTCATCAAGCCTAGGCCTAACGTGGTCTACTCTGTGTGGTTTTCATCAGTCCTTGTAGGAAAAGGCTTTGGAACCAGGAGGAATTTTTTCCCTGGCAAATCAGATAAGTGAATTTTTAGTTACATACAGCCTGTGATGCTAATTATCTTGTTTGCCAGAGTTCTTTTTTTCATGTTATATGTATTTTTTTTGCATTTTTATGTTTATGTAATAGGTGGGAAGTTGGATCGGGACTTGCGAATTTTTTTCAATACCACAAAAATGTATGGTCGAGAAAGATTCATAAGCGTTCTTTAGGGTTTGGTTTATGATCTTCTCAAATAGCGGGGCCGACATTACAAAGCTGTGTGTTATCTGCTGCTATTGAGATCACCATTACCTGTTTTTGTTAGTTTGTTTTTGTGGTAAAGTTAATTGTAATTTTTTATTCAGTTTTTCTTCATTATTGTTTGTAATATTGTTGACCTTCCCTTGCTATCTCTTATTTATTAGATGTCATACATGTTGTAAACTCGTGATTGTCTTGTCATAAGTGTGATAGAGCTACAATTTGTTTTTTGTTCTGTAATTCAGATATTTCTGCCTTATTTCTTATTTAGTATTCTTTTCATTTAGCTCTTGTCACTGTATCTAGTCATCTTGTTCGTAGCTATTGTCCTTTATTGCTCCTATATAACATCTATTTTAACATCTAATATTACATTCAGTCGGGTGATTTTGAAGTGGTGAATTAATTGGTGAATATAGTGCTCAAATATTCATTATATAATATTTACATTATTGGTTAGCTATTAGAAAGCACAATAATTGTAAATCATGGCTACTGCAGAGTATTTCATGAAACTTGGAAAAGAATTTGGTATGGAAGGTGAGATTTTAAGGACCTATGTGGAGAAGGAACTCAGAGATCAAAGACAATTGGAGAGAGAGGAGAAGAAAGCAGCTGATGAACTGCAATTAGCTGAAAGAGCTGAGGAATTAGCTGAAAAAATGAGACAAGATGAAATGGCTCTTGAGGAAAGAAGAGCAGAAGAAATGGCTCTTGAAGAAAGAAGAAGAGCAGAAGAAATGGCTTTTGAAAAAGAAAAATTGGCCTATGCAACTCAACAAGCTCAGATGGAAATCAGAGCACAACAGGAGCTTAGATTGGCAGTAATTGAATTGGAATAATTACGTCTTCAACAACCACAGGTTAATGTAATGAATGGTGGTGCTGAAGAGAAAGATCATTCTAATTTTAAGCTCAATTTGCCTACATTTAACTCATCAATAGATGATATTTCATGCTTTCTAAATAGATATGAGACATATTGCCAAGAGTTTAAAATTGATAAAGCTACCTGGTCTAGTAGACTCATGAATTTATTAGTAGGTGAGGCACTTACAGCAGTCTGTACTATGGATGATCAGACTAGAAAAGAATATGAAGCTGTAAAAGCTTTGCTATTGAAGAAGTATCAATTGGATGAAAATGGCTACAGGTTTAAATTTAAGTCATTATTACCAGATTCACAGCAAACTATAAGTCAGAAGAGTTCAGGACCACCACTGGTGTAAGACAAGGCGATATTCTGTCACCTTGTCTTTTCATACTCTTCATGGACGATGTCATCAAGGCATGTAAGGAGAGAACAAGAAAGTATTCAGTGGGGTACTGGAAGATGAGACAGGTCTGTATTTCAGAGCTAGCATTTGCTGATGATGTTGTCCTGATTGCTAAATCAGAGACACATCTCCAATCCAACCTGCAAGTCTGGAAGGAAGAGCTGGAGAAGAGAGGGGTGGTCATAAGCAGCTCTAAAACAAAATCCATGGTGATATCACGAGAAGAAAGAAAACATCAGATTAAGTTGGGAGAACAGGTCCTGGAGCAGGTCGACCACTTTAAATATCTCGGAGCTATTATAGACCGAAAGGGGGGCATCAAAGAAGAGTTGGCCACTCGAAAAGCAGCGGCTGGGAGACTTTATCAGGCCATAAATCGAGGATTCCTCAGCAAGAAAGAGGTTGGTAAGAAAACGAAGATGGCTGTATACCGCTCCACCTATGTCCCAGTCTTGACATATGGATGCGAGTCATGGGCAATGACTACAACCCACAAAAGCCAGATTCAAACCTCAGAAATGAGGTATCTGAGGAAGGTGGTTGAAGTAACAAGAAGAGACATGGTCCGCAACCAGACGATACGTCAAGGCCTAAAATCCCACCCGCTGCAGACCCAAATAGAACAGTCCCAACTAAGATGGTTTGGCCATGTCTGCAGAATGGGAGAAGATCGGCTACCACGACAAGCATGGGAAACAGAGAGCCGGGGATCCGGACCTCCGGGGCGACCCGGAGTCCGCTGGGAGGACAACGTTGGACAATCTTTGAGGGACCGAGGGCTGGAGTGGAGCCGGGCCAGGAGGAAGACAGCCGATAGGATAGTCTGGCGCTCTCTCTTCCAAACCTCTACACCTCACGGTAGAAGAGGAACGACTAAGTAAGTAAGTAAGTATTACCAGATTCAGAAAATATTTTTACTGAATTTACCTCATCTGTCAAGCTATACTTTTCTAGATGGATTGACTTGTCCAAGATCGAAACAACTTTTGAAGGGTTATCTTATTTGATTCTGAGAGACAAGGTTTTGTCTTCTATTAGTGGAGACTTTTTTGTCATTCCTGCAGGAGAGGACACCAGAAAATTTGTCTAACCTTGAAGCCCTTTGTAGACAATTCCAAGTTGCACATCCTGGTAGGAACCTGAGTAAGAATAACATTAAGGATTCCTTGCCAGTGGCATCTGCTAGGACTGTTAATTATAATACACATAGGCAGAGATCAAACAGCATAGACAAAAACTATAGAGTTAATCAGAACCATAACTATGGCAATAAGAGAGGCAGGTATAATTTTAATAAAAAATTTCAACAGCCTCAAAGACATTGTAACTCTAATTATGATGGATATTATGGACAACAGTCATCATTCAGACCCAATGATTATCAAAACAGAGGAGGATATAATACCAGTCAGGCAGAGGACAAAGGTCATTTTATAGGAATAATGACAATTCCTTTAATAGTAGAGGTTCTCAACAGAACAATAACTTCAGACAGTCAAGGAACCCTGAACGTTCAAATGCTGTCGTACATGTTGGTGACAATAATCCAGTTGAGAATAATAATGGTTTAGCTCTTGCAAATGTATGTAGTGTTGATTTATCCAACAGGGCTAATTGTTCTGAATGTAACTCTTTGTTTCAGCTACAAGGAGTACCAAGACTTCTGTGTGGACATCCATTACCAGTCATATCCTCATATGATGGTACAGGTTCACTGGTACTTAATAAGGGCTTTGTGAACAACAAACTAGTGTCACTTTTGAGGGACACTGGTAGTACCACGATCGGTGTGAGCAGGTCGTTGGTGGATCAGTCAGATTATACAGGGAGAGACATGAAATGCATTACATTTGGTGGCACAGTGGAATGCTATCCAACAGCGGATGTATTTTTGGATACACTATACTTTACAGGGAGAACTCTTGTGTGCCTACTAAATAATCCTATCGCTGGGATTACCTTAGGAAATATCCCATGTCTTCGTGAATGCTCTAAATAGGATATTGAAAGTTGGGAAAAACAGCATTTAATAATGGCAAATGCTGTTACAACCAGAGCTCAGGCTCGTGCTAAATTCGATAGTCACATCCAAAATGATAATGCGGTAGATGAAGTAATGAATGATGGGGAGGAGACTGAAGATTTGATGAATGATGAAGATCATTATAATGATAATGATAAGGAAAATACTGATCAGCAGAAGGAAGATGATGATAAATTGCAGGTGGAATTGATTGATAAGGAGTCCTTCATTCAAAGGCAAAAGGAGGATGAAATCTTACAAAAATTTTTTCAAAGTGAAAAATCAGATGCTGTGATGTTTGATGATAGTGCTAAACATTGATACACGTTAAAAAGTGGTATTTTAATAAGAAATTTTCAGGATGCTACATCAGTGAAAAAACAGATTATGGTACCAACTAGCTTTAGACCATTTGTCTTACGACATGCCCATGATATTAATTACGCAGGTCATTTAGGTATGCAAGAACAAAACAGAGAGTTCTGTCGCATTTTTTTGGCCTGGTGTGACAAAAGATTTTTAAAAGGCCTAAGCATAATGCACCTATCCAAGCGTCTGATATTTCTTTGCGTCCATTCGCAAAGATGGCTATTGACCTTATTGGTCCATTAAAGGTCACGTCAGCTAGGGGTCACAGATTTGTGCTGACATGTATTGATATGTGTACCCGATGGCCAGAAGCGATCCCGCTTAAATCCATATCAACTGTGGATGTTGCGGATGCGCTATTTTTAGTTTTCAGCAGACTGGGTTTTCCCGAAAACACTTTGTCAGACAATGGGACGCAATTCGTCTCAGACGTGATGAAAAAAGTAATGGAAATGTTCGGTATTGAACGCTCTCTTAGTTCAATGTATCATGCCCAAGTAAACAGTAAAATTGGAAGATTAAATAGGAGTTTGAAACAAATGTTAGACAAGGTTACGACTAAGTATCTGCAAGATTGGGATCGAATATTGCCTGCAATTTTCTTCGCTTATAGAGAAATTCCAAACGAACATACTGGGTTTGCGCCATTTGAATTGGTCTTTGGTGCTAAGCCTAGAAGACTTATGTCCATTTTAAAACAATTATTGGTTGGAGCTAACATGGATAAGGAGGTTCAAACCTCTTACCAATATGTTGTCAATTTAAGACAAAAGATTATTGACGCATGCCAAACAGCAGTGGAGTCGTCAGAAAAAGCAAAATTAAAGACTCGATTATTTATCAATCAAAACAGAAAACTGCGCCAATTATGGCCAGATGATGAAGCCTACGTATTACTACCAAACAAGGACATTAAATTACTTGTTTCATGGAGGGGACCTTACACAGTTGTGGATAAATTGTCAGATGTTGACTATGTTTTGTCTATTAAGGGAAAAAAGAAAATGTTTCATATTAATATGTTACAACAATTTCATACTCGCCCTCCATATCTGAAACTTATCTTTGAAGCTATTGACGAATCTGTTGATCGTCGCTCTTCCTTAGCAGTTATTCAGGAAGAGAATTCTGATTTTTCTGATGGTGGTGAACCAATCTTGTCTTTACCTTATGTACATCTATTAGCTACTGAAAGCTGGAAAGATGTTTCCATCGCTCCTACTCTAGCTTCTAATCAGAAGGAGCAGATTTCTTTATTACTGCAATCTTTTTCTGATGTGCTCACGGATGTTCCTGGGCATACAGATATCATTCAACATGATATCACGCTAACGGATTTCAGACCTATCAAACTGAAACCTTACCCTATACCCATTCATTTACAATCACAGGTACAGGAAGAAATAAAAGATATGATCAAGTTACATATAATTGAACCATCTAATTCACCATACAGTTTTCCTGTGGTCTTGATTAGAAAAAAAGACAAATCTATTCGTATTTGAATAAATTTCAGACGTTTAAATGCTGTCACAATTCAAGATGCGGAACCGTTATCCTTGCTTGAATCTCTTCTTGATAGATTGTCTGCAGCTACGTTCTTTACAAAGTTTGATCTGTCAAAAGGCTATTGGCAAGTGCCACTATCAGACAAAGCTAAGCCTTATACAGCTTTCACTACGCCTTTAGGTTTGTTCCAGTTCATTTATATGTCTTACGGTCTTGTCAACGCTCCGGCTACTTTTGTTCGCATGATGCGTAGACTATTCTCTGATCGTGAAGATTTAATCATTTACATTGATGATATCTGTTTATTTCATCATACGTGGGATAAACATGTTATCGGAATTCATTCTTTTTTGAATACCTTACTCTTTCATAACATTACTGCTAGACCTTCCAAAACCAGAATAGGATTTACTGAAATTTCTTTTCTTGGTCATAAAGTAGGAGGTGAGTTTCTAAAACCTGAGGATTCCACTATTTCTAAAATTCTAAATCTTGAAATTCCTCGAACAAAAAAACAAGTTCGAAGTTTGTTAGGCTTGGTAAACTTTTATAGAAAATTCCTGCCTAATTTTTCAGATATGACCTCAGTTTTGTCATCGTTGGTAAAAAAGAACTCTCCAAATAGAATAATTTGGTCACATGCCTGTGATGTGGCTTTAGATTCACTTAAGATATGTTTTTCCAAATCACCTATTTTGAGATTACCTGACGCTCGATATCCTTTTATTCTCAGAGTCGACGCGTCGAATACACTCATCGGGGGAACATTAATGCAAGAATTTGAAGGCCACATACACCCTACTATGTATGTCAGCCGTAAACTTTCGCCCACAGAGCAGCGGTATCCCATTGTAGAGAGAGAGCTGTTATCAATCGTGTTTTCTTTCAACAAACTACAACGATATCTGATGGGAGCCAGATTTACTCTGCAGACAGACCAAAAGGCCTTAGCATATCTAAAAACAGCGAGATTTACAAATCAAAGAGCAGCTAGAGCCTCGCTTGCATTACAACCCTATGATTATACTATCAAAGCCATAAAAGGAAGCCAGAATGTTTTAGCAGATGTTCTTTCTAGGTGCGTAAAAGACCCTACATCACCTATCAACTCTACAGTTACATATGATTCACAAAGTTCAATCTAACACTTAAACATACTTAGTGATGTCCTGATCAAGAAACTATTGATTAAATAATTACGTGGTCGCATGACACTACTAACTTTGTACAGTGATCACATTTATGATATAACAAAGCGGCTCACACAGTAACAGGATGATGATGGATTTCATAATACTAAAAATCAAGTAGTATATCGTTGAACTCAGCGCACTTCGTATAGAGATCGTGCCTTCATGACAGTACTTATATTCAGATTACATACTTTCTAGCACACTATGTGCATAATGTTTAAAATGGTGTCATTTCCAGACATTTTGGATACGATCTTGTGTTGGCAAGAAATTTTGTTCGCCACTTAAAAGGGACATAACTCGAAAATGAATGACTCAAATTCTCAAAGGGAAGTAACAAGGATATTGCTTGAGGAACTTATTTGTGATAGTTGACTACGGTGTTTAATAACAGTTGGATTCTTACTGACGTAATATCGCATGGAGGACATTCATGGACATGGTCAACGACGGATTTCAACATACGTCTAAGGACAGTGTATATTCATTTCTTAATTAACGGAATGACATTTCCTTATAGACTATCACTACTGTGTATATCATTAACAAGGATTAATTTGAATTCATTACAGATTGTTGAGTTTTTGACACAAATTTATGCCACACTCACACTAGACTTTGCAACATTGATGAGCTTATACGCCATACTGTTATCTAGTGATACAACACATAGGCATAATTTTACTTATTGCCCACATTAATGTATTACATACAGGATTTCCTTGCTACTCTTACTATGAATATGATATATTAATAACATATCATTCAGAGTTACACATAACTTTATTCATTTGACAATATGTCGCAGTCACGCACCTTATTGGTTATTTGTCTGCCTCATGTCATCTATTTTTTCTACTGCATTATTGTTAATATTAATGCTTTGCATTATAACGTTCAATTGAGATGACATTAAGTGACTACCTTTACCTGACGAGACAAATAGGTGTTTTAGACGGTGTGCAGTATGGGAATGCATGGACTGATATAATCATTTCATTTTTTACATGTTGCATGATATTGCTATGGTTACCTCACTTTGCTGTTAATTTGTTTTATGTCTTTTGTAGACAACGGTGTTAGCATTCGTTGCTGCTGTCCACACCTCGAGTGTTTAATTGTCTACTTTGTGGCACAACATGGGTGCTATACTATGTCATACTAACAGTGAAATTTGATGATACCATCTGTTCACCCCAGTGATGTTAATACTCACACCACGTAAATAATGAAAACTTCGTTTCCATTATTTGACGGGGGTGGGGAGTAGATGTTATGACCAAAACTCATAACATATCTGTCGATATCAAATAAGGTTCGATTAGGGACCATGTTGTTCATGTACTGTATCCATGGGTTGGTTACCCGGAAGTACGTCATTGCCTTTTGGGGGCAGATTAGCAGAAGTCGACCGGTCCAAAGTTAGCAGAAGTGAAAGATGCTTCTGGGCTTTTTCTGTGTGTATTTCAAGTGTACGGACGCTTATGTGTCGAGCTCCTAGATGTGTTAATTTCTACAGATTTCTAAAGTGTTCGACCTCTAGATCGCCCATATACCTCAGTGGGTCGATGCTAGATTATTGTGTGAATGGAATTCTGATTATGATGCGAGTGAGTTGTGAACTTTAAATACATCTGCATGAAAAATGTCAAGGACATTGTGTCTGTAGCAGACTGTATAGCGACGCTAGAGACTGGCTAGTTTATGCTATTATATCAGGAGCATATCTTCTATGAAATAATTGGTGCTTCGAGCTGTTAATAAAAATGTGTTGTCAAAACGTCCAACCTGGCCTTTGCCACATCTTTGATGTTGCAGTGTAAGATTGTGTTCGGCACTTGTGCCTGTCGTCATTAAATATATTACACCAGGGGATCTCAAGCGAAATCATATAATAAAACCCCACGACATGTTCTTCTAGATGGTGTAACAAACAACAACAACAAAAAACTGTAAATTTCAGACGAAAAACATAAGCATGGAAACACCGAAAGTGTTATAGCATGGTGATTAATAGCAACCAGCGCAACAAAACATATAAATGTTCACCAAGGAAGAAACTCACACACACATAACTAACACATAACTAACACATAACTAACACATAACTAACACATAACTAATTCTCCAGACCTAAAGGTCTTTTATATTTGGACATGCGCCCTAACATAACCGGCTAGGTTGAACGGGACGAGCCTCGCCAAAACGAGGCAAAAATTTATTTAAAAAAAAACAAAACTCACACACGTATAACCGACTTTTTCCTGGAATGTAAGATTCTAAGAAAAAATCCTTATAAAGACTCTAATGAATAACAACCTACAGAAAGTCACTTAATTTGGCCCTATGGGTTTGCCCGGAGTGCAATGATGTCAATTCTGCATAACAATAACAATAACTTAATTTGGCTTCTTTTTTAAAGAAGATCATTGGTTTGGGTTGGTTTTGGTTTTAAGGACCATAGTCATTGCACAACTCCATCAGCGCTCCGATCTCCTCCCTTAGATCACATGAGAAGGATCTCAGCACAGTGCACGAACTCCGTATTACCGACGAGGATCCCATTGTGTGTATACAGGGATAACCTCTCCTTCTTACTCGTTACCTCTTCAACCATTGAGTCTAGAGGTTTCCTAAAGTGCGCAATGGCTCTTGGGTGAACATGCAATCATTTGTTAAGACAAACAGGTGATTGGTCTGTTGTGTTGGGAATCATACATTCTATAAATATGTTTGTGGTGGGGAGGGTAGGTTTCCAAAATTTTTAATTTTGCCAGGGTAGCGGGCCTACTCTTTACGATTTCCTACTGCCGAGGGATTTTTAACGTGCACATCTTGCACACGGGACCTTATATTGCTTTCGCCCTTATCCGAAAAGGCTAGGCATCCGATCTCACTACACAGGAGATCAGAGAGGAATATGACATCATTATGACCCACTGGTTCTGAAGAAAATTAAATTAAATAAATTATATTCCTTCTGCTGGTATCGAACTCGGTACCTTTAGAATTAGAGGCTGCTGTGTTCCTTTTTTTTTTCTTCTCTTACAGACACCGGTAACATGCGGTAATCACAGATTGCGTGTGGGACAAAATGAGAAAACAAAGAAACATGCACATTAAAATCAGTTAAGTTACCAGGGATCACTGATACCCTTAAGCTCATATGCTCTTTCATTTGTTCTTTTCAGCTCTTGTACAAGAACTACGAGGTATTTTTCGTTCATTCAATACCCAGTTCAACCCAATGTACATTGTAATTAGGGTATTTATAGTGTTAGACTTGAGCTCACGTGGGCAGATTCCGTAATTGTTTTGTCCAGTTTGGTTAGTCCACACTGATAGATCGTTATCCTTGCATGCCGCCGCTGTTCCACCCAATAATCGACTCAAATGGCCCCCTTGTGCACAGTGGCTTTTCATTCTATCCAAAAATTACTATCAGTTAATGCTGCCTATTATCATTTCACATTTTCACTTTATCATCCAAAACACAGAAGATAATGACAGTCATGTTGTCCGCCTGGATTACCATTAGTCGGAATTTCCATGACGATGAACAAATCTCGATTAGTTCGGGTCACAGAACAATCAATGCCTCGGTTTTTGTGTGTTTTTTTTTTTCCTCTCTTCTTCTCCGTTGTATGTTTTCGCCGATTCTCAGTTCGTTCTTCTTTTTGTTGTCGTGTAATTCTAGTTGAGTCACTGAGGAATCACTTTCTGCCCCCCCCCCCCCCCCCCCCCCCCGGTTGCAGTAGCTGCTTCTATCTACATTCTCATACTGGGGGTTGTCATTTAAGCTTTGCTTACTTCAGCGACGACCCTGCCCCTTACTCTAGCGGGAAGCCTCATCCTGACTTCTCACCATGGAGTATAGACCCATCATGTGGACATAACAGCATCATCCACATGATCATTTATTAGTTAATTAATTTCCAACGCTGCTTTCCCATTGCCCCACGCTCTGCACTATCTGCCAAGGCTGATGATGACTTGCTGGTAGTTCTTCCAGTTCTCATATGACTTATACCACTCTTCCCCCTTGAATATATTTTCAACAATCCAAAGTGTGCAAATGTATGTATATATCTTAAAATATTACCTCTTAGAAAGCGCTTCCTCTTCAACAAAGTCAGATTCATTCAGAAAATCCTATCACAGAATGCTCCAACGTATCTGTGGCCCATTTTTCAAAATACTCGTACAATGGAAGACGCAGTCAACGCTTTAACTAACCACACGTGTCCAAGCCTCAAAAGACATCGAGAAACAATACCCAAATAACACCTGGATCCATGCATACAAGATGAATCAGCAATAAATCCAACAGACGATGGGGTTCTTTCTGAGCTTAAGCAATGGCACATAAAAAAAAAGCTGTCAGTAGCAACAGGAGAGTTCTCGAGTAACTTCAGAGCAGAGGAAGAGGCCTTAAAACTGCAGCAGGTCCTAAAGAAGACAGCTCAGATAGACAAGCAGCTTTCTTCTCAGATGCGCTGTCAGTGATTGCAAATCTGAAGAATCAAAATAATACCGACCTGGATGACCTAAGAGTAACACTTAACAAACTGAGTCAGCAATTCAAAAGCGTTGTGATACAGTGGATCCCTTCTCACTGCAGCATACCCGGAAATGAAGAGGCTGACAGATTGGCAAAGGAAGGGGGGAAAGCTACCTCAGCTTAACACAAGCATAAATTATGAAGAGGCCAAGAGTTTTATCAAGCACAGATACAGGAGCAACCTGGGAGCAGAACATACAGGCCACAATAAAATGGATGCGCATTACCAGCTCAGCAGAAGTGAACAAGTGATAATCTTCAGACTTCGCGCAGGTCACAGCAGATTGGGATACCATCTATTCAGCAAGTTAAAGATAGGAACTACTGATGAGTGTAACTGTGGCACTGATATAAATGACTGATGAGCATCTACTTCAAAGGTGCACAACATATGAGGAACAAGGAAAGCCCATATGGCCATCACCATTAGTATTTCTAGAAAAGCTCTACGGAGTTATCAACAACCTCAAACTGACCATTGCTTTCTTTGAACGTATTCAAGAGTTGACGTCTGAGTGTGAACGAAGAAGAAGTATCCAAGCCTATAATAATAATAATAGCCCCTTAAGTCATAACTGACTATGGAAATGCGCCCCTGAGGCAACAGCCCTCAGCTGCTTATTTTCCTAATGTTCCTTTCGACGTTTTCTCCTCTCTTCTGCTTGATGTCAGAGCTTCTTTTCGCCCAATCTGAGTGTCGTGAAACGAGTGTAACCCACTACTTTGTTAATCACTATGTCGAGATACAGATTTGCTTCAACCAATCAACGAGCAACGTTCACCAGTCTCTGAGACAGAATAAATTAACGGCCATCATGTTCACGCAAGATGGCGGATTAAAACTGAATAAAATTAGGCTGTACAGCGCTTGAGACTAAACCGGAGGAAACCAATCATTTTGCTCCGCCAGGAACCAAACAAACGCTTTCCTTAAGCATTTACCTACCTATATAATCGGGCGGATTTTATGCATAATCACACATCACCGACACGACGCCAGAGATACCGACCGACTGAAGAGGAGAAGCTGTCACCTTGATTTATAGCTTACCTGGAGTGCAATGAACTCCAGCTTGCTTTGCTAAGTCGAGTCAAAATCTGGCCGGTTTGAATCTTAGAGGGTAAATATATTTACGATAACCTTTAGGAAAATAGGCTTTCAGCAGGTCTATAATGTTGGTATTTGTTGTAATATTTATTTACATATCTATATAAATATAAATATTTGTAAATCATATGTAAACTTACAAATTCATTACATTCCATTTTTCAACATTCACCCTTCAGCACAGGAGTAGATAGTGTATATACTAAATAAATAATAAGGAAATTGTATTTGAACGACTTGTCAATTTTGTCAGTGTTAAGTAAAATCTGTTTCCTTGGTTTTTTAATATCACAGTTAGTTACACAGCGGAGGTGGCACTTTATGTCGGTCTCCTCTCTACTATTGTTTCGAGATCAGATCATTCACAGCCGTAACTAATTTGTAATACCAGTAGTTCTCTCAGACACTGGGACTTCACCATTTTCTGCAGAAATTCAATTTCTGTAATTGTCAGTACTATACTGATCTTAAAGCCAAATAAAACCTCTCGCCACACTGAGGTAGCGCCGTACATAGCATTACCACTTGGTGCGACCGGCAGCTTAGTTGTTCCAGGTTGCCGTATTCATGCCCAGTGCCCTCATGTCTCTCGTGCGCTCATCTTTGAATCTCAGCTGCGGTTGCCCAACTGTTCTTTTTGCCATCTGCTCCTTGTCCGTAGAAGATATCTTTCGGGATGCGACCATCTTCCATGCTGCGGACATAGCCAAGCCAGCGTACTCGCTCTGTCTATGCAGTGTATTCATGCTTTGAAGGCCAGCACGTGACAACACCTCGACATTTGTCACTTTATCTTTTCACAAAATACCGAGGATGTGGCGTAGACATCGTAGATGGAAGGTATTGAGCTGTCTTTTTTCCTTAGCCAAGGTTATCCTTGTCTCGCTGCCATATAGAAGTGTGCTCGTGGCGCAAGCTTTATATCTTTGGTCTTCATTGAGAGTCTGGAGTTTCCCCAAACACGCGTTGTGAGGCGGGCAAAGGTAGCTGCAGCTTTGCCAATGCGGCTGTCAATTTATGTGTCCAGAGAGAGTTTGTCATTAATGGTAGACCCCTGGTATGTGAAGTGTGCACCACTGCCAATTCATAGTTATCGATAGTGATAACTGGTGTAACATCCACATCATGACTCATCACATTTGCTTTCTTTAGACTTACTGCGAGGCCAAAGTCTTTGCATGCTTGAGTGAAGCGATTCATAAAGCACTAAAGGTCCTGTTGGCTTTGAGTGACGACTGCAGCGTCATCAGCGAATAACAAATCTCTTTTAGTGACCTTTCTGATTGTTGTTTTTGCCTTCAGCCTTGCGAGGTTAAACAGTCGGCCATCTGATCTAGTGTGAAGGCATATTCCTTCCGTTGTATCTCTGAATGCATGTTTCAAGAGTAAGGCAAAGAAGATCCCGAAGAAGGTTGGAGCCAGAACGCAGCCTTGTTTAACGCCACTGTGTAATCTTCTCCCACTGTCGGAAGTAGCTCATGGCGCCATGCCCAACGCCAATCGGGCAAAATGCTTATAACCGGTAACTGCTGCTTCCCGTGTTTTACAGACACCTATAGAGTTAAGGCAAGCTTGGGCACATTTATATAGATATCAAGCTGTTTCCTGTGCAGCATGTTCGCCCTTTCCACGCAGCCTGTAGATCCAAAAGAGCGACAGTAGCCGTTTGTCGCATAGAGATTTATGATCAATAAATTTTCTATATTCTTTTCTTTTCTACCCGTGTCCTCTACTTTATTATCGCTCTTTTATCCTTTTCCTATTTTTCGCATTCGTTCGTTTGCGACAAAATATTACTTTCCCATTCTGACTTTTGCCGTTTCTTTTCTCATACTAGTAACGCATTTTATTGCGTAATATGTCAGTCCCTGGATGTGAACGAATAGTGTAAGAATTCGTCTAGTCAGACATAGAGAGCAGACATTTGTCTACATTTTCATCTGACACGAGTTTTTCTTCGGCTAGTTTCTCGGCGTGAGGTGTGGAAGGCGCCAATCTGCACCGCTCAGAAATGAGACATGTCGAAGTAGGTGTGAAGACGCGTTTTGGCAGTTATGGCCAGCGTCTAAGTTGATGTGAAGTGTTAAGAGAAAGAGGGGGCAGAGAGAGAGAGAGACCGGCGCTATTTCGGGTTTTCGTAATAGCGTGGGATCCTTTGTCTGTTTCAGATATCTACCCCGTAGTTTGGACTTGATTTCATTCAGTCATCCTCCAGTTGTAGTAGACAGATCGCTAGTGCTAGGAAATCTCTTGTGTATTGCGAAGTCCTAGTTTCTCGACATTTTTGCCGAGTTCTGGAATACCCTTATATTGAATGATTCTAGTTCATGGTGTTAGTCTGTAGTTCTGTTTGGAGGTAAATATTATATACGTATATATCTAGTAGTGTTGAGGGATTCAGTGATAACCGCTTATTTAATTTTTCTAGTTAGATTTCTGTGCAGAAGAAATTAAATTTATAAGTCTGTTATATTCTCTAGTTGACGTGTTTCAGTGGATAGCAAAATAAATTATAATTTCTAGCTTAAACTCATGCAGCTGTAAATGAATTTAATTAAACTGCTAATAATCAGTCGAGAATATTTTAAACTAACTTATAACTGCACTGATTCATCATTGAGTATTGACGAAATACGTATGTATTTCTAATTCATGATGACTGATTTTATGAATATAGAACTTATTTTACGGGAGATTTAAACGATAAGACAAGCTCTACGCTTGCAGTTTATAATGTAAGTTATAACCGAGGAATAGTATGTATAAGTATTTTATATGTTGTTTTCTCTTTATTCGGTGAAACTGGGGTAGCCCAACTTTTCCAGCGTTTTAGTACTGAGTAATATCTGTGAAGAACAAAAACATTTTTTTTTTCTTAAAGACTTGGGTGTATAAAGTAAAACCTGTCTGGCATTGCGCTGGCATCCAGAACGACAGAGTACCCATTACATGAACTTTAAGATTAAATGAAGTAACGGCCTATCGCGCCAGATTTAATTCTTCCTGAGAAAAAACTCAAGTACATTTCAGCCCTTGTGGCAAGTAAAATATTACTATCAGTAACATTCCGACGGAGTCCTGACTAGTTGTGGTGTGACCAAATAAAGTCCTATACTGAGAGAAGGCGCCGACCTGACACTCCTAGTTACTAGAAATTTAAGCTATTGACACTTTGCTCGCTGTTAACGTTCGTGCCTGGACAATTTTAATGTGACAGAACCAGATATCCTAAAATAAGAATAACCAAGGAAACGTTCCCTGAAGTAGTGAATTCAACCTATCTTTGTGGAGCTGGGGTTCCCTTGGCCAAGACTACCCTGGAGATTCTGTATGTGCATGTCCTACAAATGGTTTTTCCAGAAGTTGCTACCAAAGCTGTAAGTACGAATGCAAGCTAGTGATCACGGCTGACTGAATAGAGTGAATGCAGGACTGAGTGATTCCTTTATTGTTGTATTTTGGCACCCATTTTGCTGTCTTAAATTTCTTTATGCAAGTTTTTGTTGCTAACAATATTTTCCTTAGGATAGATCAGAGTATTAAAGTCTGTTCATACCTTTAAAGGGAAATCTTAGACTATAGCATATGTATCCGTGACTCTTTGGGGCTATCACTTTTGTTCTAACAGGACTGTGGGCTATACATCGAGGGAAAAGATCATACCAATGGGTCTATCATTCTTGTAGCAATTCATTGACTTTATGACTATTTGTATATGCTTGATGTAATTTTTATGTGTTGTGATGGAATTTTCTTCTGATAATTAAAATTCACTTAAACTTAATCAGTGTGTTGGTCAGCTCGTTCCAAATTATCTATATTTTCATTGTCATAGTTTCACGTCTGTACGTCTATTGTAGTCACTTATGTGTGTGTATATGTGAGGAATATATATATTAATATATATTATACTAGACGGTCTGACAAATCTTAATCTGTTGTGGATGATAGGCTGACTAAGAGAAATCATCTCGAGGGTCAGAGACCGACTCTAATATATTTCCTCCATCTCACTCATGAAATCTATTTCTACTTATATCTCACTGAACTATCACCTGTGTCTATTGCTATTCAGAAGGGACCAAACCTAAGTCTTAATCTACCTATCACAAATCTACGACACCGTTACAGTTTGGTACTAGCCACGTCGCAAGAGTTGCCAGAATAATATCGAATCATTAGGCTGCCGTAGGGACTCCGAGTCCGGATTAATCCTCAGGGTTTACTCCCAAAGCCTTTCCCGTAAACGGATATTCCCGCAAGGCAGCGGCGCTTTGAATTCAGAATTTTATTTTCTCTCAGATAGGCTGCCAACCAATGATCACGAGCCCTATCTGCATGAAGCTGCTGCTTTTAAGGCACCAGTGACTCGCCCTCGCCCCTTCTCCCATCAGTGAAAACAGTTCCGCCGGGCTCAAATTGAGCCACACGTGAAGGCCAGAAGCTGGGCTTTGTTGTCAGAGGCCATTTGAAGCGCTTGCCATAGAAGCATTTATCTGCAGTGAGAGCTTATCCTCACTACAACTCCCGGCTAAGACAACCTTTGGAACTAGGCCTAGGTTTGACTTATTCAAGAAAAGATTAGCTTACTCTGCTGTTCATCTTTGGAATGATTTTCCACACGATCTAATAAGTTGGCTTAGTCCATATTCATACAATCGCAGTTTTGTCGAATCTATCATGAGTGCATAGTATATGCCACCATACTTTAGTTACGTTCCCAAACTATTATATTTATTCTTATGTATGTTTTAATTTCGACTTTTTTCCCTTTTCAATATATTTTACTTCTTGTTTATAATTAAATATTGTAAATGTGACTATAATGTTATTGTACTGTTACAATTTTGTATATTTTTTGCATTAATATTTAAAACGCATGTAAAAATACATGAACATATCACGTAATGATTTCTGGCAAGGTTCTTAACAATTTTGAAGTATCAGGAACGGTAGTATGACATAATCGTTACCGGTGATGTCAATAACAATTAGTTGCATTACCTTATATGGCCATGTCAATAATTATGATGATGGGTAGGGGAACCTTTACTGGAAATAAGATGCCGTACGTTGCGATTGGTTTTAATTGAAAATGAACTAGCCTGAATTGTGACTGGGTTCAACAAAAAATATACAAGCGAAATTAACTCTTGCGTAGGCGCGTCTCTTACTATTATACCTGAGTGCTTGACGATTCGCCATTCAGATTCCTTTCTGATCAGACGCCAGGATTAAGAGAATGAAGATTTGATAGGAAGTGCTAGAAGCTGACTTACTTTTTCGGTGAAACTAAAAGTGTCAAAAAGTCTAGATAGCTTTTAATCCCGACCCCTATAAATCAGCTCCTGTATTAAAAGCTAGATGTTGTAACACAGCCATTACTATTAGCTCGTTGGGTTAAGACTGCCCCTTCACAACTGCAGGACGCTATTTGACATTTCTGTGCATCAAATTCTGGATATAATAATCCAATCATATCGGGGTAAGTTGTGACATGTACATTTTCCTTTTCGTATGTCCATTTAACATGTATGAGATGCTTATGGATGTACAATTGTGTGTGAGGCTGGCAACCTCATCATATACGAGAACTTGCCACATGAAGCACCACTACAAAACCTGGTGACTGCTTCATGCGGGTTTCCTCACAAGCAGAGGTAGCCCCAGGCTTCATTCAAAGCAGAAGGTCGACTCCTGACTTGAAAAGAAACAGTCAAGACTTCACTGAAAACCAGTAGTGACTAAAGCAGAATTCAATGATAAATCAATCATTGACAACACCTGGTCCGTTAAGTACAAAGTACTGGCACAGCATATAGACTCTTTAAATCCCACCATACAGTACTATCCTCCCATGAAGATACACCATCAATGAACTTTTTTTTGACAAATTAATTTTATTCATGTTAACCCTACTTATCAAATATTTCATAAATAAATCTCTTGTTATCTATATAAATATAAATCCTTAGTTGGAATTAATCACTTGATTGAGTGAATTTGATGTCTACACCCGTATGACTAATTTTGTTTTAAAATACTTATACTCAGAGCTAAATATACAATTAATATTTTTCTGAATTATCTTCAGCTGGCAGGCTCATTAAATAGGAGTAAAAAAATATATGTCTCACAAAAGTGGTCAGAGAATACAAAGTTTACAACAATCTTAGAAGACGCAGTTGTTGTACTTACCATTCTAAAATCCCTGTGAGACTAGGTAAAATAGGGGCATAAAACCTCCAATGTGCATATCTGCCAAGAGTAATCTTGAGCAAAGTTTGCTACGTTTTGAAAACTCGTCTTCTCACTCGAATTTTGGCCATTAGTGGACCCACTACAGCACAGCAAGAGAGAAACCCGCGACATCGCCATAATAAGTCAAATAACAAAAGGTGAAGTGAAAACAAATACTCTTCTTCTCCACCTGTTTTGCTCCTTACGGATCATAGTACCATTACTGCAGTTATTTCCCTTGCAGGACACCTGCATTAAAGCATTCACGCGCTCTTGCGGCGTCCTTTCACTAGCGATTAGTTTTACATGTTGAAGCTGTATGCCCCAAGGTTAACCTCATATAAGTTCCTTCTTACGACTTGCCTGAAGCAGCTATAGCTCATGGTTTTTCTTTGTCTCTTCAGAGACCATTGCTTATTTTTGAAAATACTCAAGTAGACGTCTGGGAGTGTACGAAGAAGACGAAGAGACCTCCAGGAACGACACGGAGTCATTTTTTAATTGCTCGAACCATATTTTGATTAACAACAGCAGAGCCATAATAACATTACTAATGCTATAACTTTGGAGGAAGGGTATATCATCACCATCTATAACTTTGGAGGAAGGCTATATAATCGTCATCTATAACTTTAGAAGAAGGCTATAACATCATCATCACCTGTAACGTTGGAGGATATATCATCATCATCTATAACTTTGGAGGAAGGCTATATAATCATTATCTATAACTTTGGAAGGAGGTGTCGTGAAATTCTAAATCCACATATCTAAATTAAAAAGTAAATGTAAAGCCTAACGAAGTAATTCAATAAAAGGAAAGAAGAATGGTAAAAGAACAGTGCAGTCACAATAGCGTACGCCTGTGTTATAGAACGTCATACTAGCTAAACAAGAAAACCCCCTTTTATGCTCCGTCTGCATAATTGTAACGCTTTCACGTTTGCTAGTAAAGCCTACTGCATCAACTACACGCGTTTCTAAAAATAAAACTGGTACTATATTTCTTGTACGACCTTGAGATACACACACTGCTTAATGACCTAGATTTAATATTACATTAATGTCATTATATACACTGCATAAACGAAAAGACAGACGGGCTTAGAAGAGAGAGAGAGAGAGATGTACGGAGGAACGCAGGCAATACTACCACGTCGTCTCGCGATATAAAAATTAATGCCACCCCACGCGAAAGGCATGCAGGCTTGCTTTTTTTCAAATAAACAGTGACAAAAAACACTACCAATACGAGGTAAGGTTTTAAAAAACATGTTTAATGCTTATTAGGAAACATGACACAATACTGTTATACGTCTGAAATCCTGACATTAGCCTGACAGTACAGAAGACACCCCATCGTATAGAAGTGAACGGGTGGTAGAAAAAAATACATATTTTGAACGCAGCCACTTGGCTCCATTAAACTTATATATTTGGGTGCCTTAGGACTTGCTGACAAAGAATATGTTAGGTGTTAAGCAAATAGTCTAATAATTAACAAATTATAGCCAAAATACTATAGTGGTGTTGTCTGACAACACAGGATCATATTTGCTCATAATGGCGTGTTTGGACACTGCTTTAGGGGAAATGAGGCCACCACGTTAAATCCGATTTGATTGGCTAGAATAATATGTAAGGCGAAACATGATTAGTCGACTGCAAATACTATTTTTGGTTGTTGATGGAAACGGTAGGAAGGGTACATTTTTTCAAATGCTTTTGTAAACATGGTCTCATTGGCTAGACCATTTGATATAGTCAATTAGGAGCGTCAGTTCAGGGCCACTTTTTTGAAAATAAACTTTGTAGAAGCAAGTGCGTTGAGAACCAGCTCATATTTTTCTAATAAAAGCCTGGGACAGAGGCAGATCGGAATTGTGCCATAACTCATCGCCAGTCAACGTACTTGTTTAATATTTCCTTGAATTGTGGTAAGCTAGACATAGTTGATATCTTTTAGATGAAAATTGAATGTGAATTGATAATTTATGTCTGTATGTGTGTGGTTCAGTAGCAAACATGAAGCAAAGCCTAGATATTGCTCCACCATGTAAAAAACTTGTCGGAGAGGAGTATAACTGTATAGGCATATATGGGATTGCCAAAGAGTACTATGACACCTATCTTATTGAATAGAAGGAAATAATGCTGGAATTGCAGAGGTGTTGTAACCATTAGGGAGAGGAATACTGGTGTATATTGTTACATGAGAAGCTAGCAGTTGGCCTTCCGCGCTGAACTCTGTGTTTGTTATGTATTGTGCTTCAGTGTGGAAATAGATTATAAATTAGTTCTGAAGTAGGAGGTACAACCTTCTTATTTCAGGGACCGTGGTACTAAAGTATTAAAGCAGCACCTGGTCTGAGTTTTGCTGAATCCAGAGGCTGGTAGCATACTCCTTGGTCAAGATATCGACCAGTGTTGTTTCTCAAGAAAACTGTGAAGCAAGCGAGCAGAGGAGATAGTTTTCCTGCCGCCCACACAGAAGTTAAGATTTCGTTGGCCAGAGCAGCTCAATCTTGTATACCCCCCTCTAAAATTGACTGTACATTAAATCAAGAGGGACAGTTATTTGTTTCAAATAAAAGAAACTGTGAACCTTTCCAATATTATTTCCACCAGTAACAAACACATGAAGTCATGATGACAAACAACAACCTAGCTTGAAAAGCCAGTATTACCTCATAGTACTACATCACAACTTACACACATATTATAATAATATTATATGTCAATACAAAGATCCTATCTATAAATTGTGTACATACAACTTGTGATTACATTTGATTGTGATTCCTGGTTCACTTTGTAGTTGAATCAGGATATCTATTATTGAAAGGAATTAATACATATTTTAAAAGTTAACACTTGACTTATTAAGATAGTCTTATAGAGTGTTCTATGTATGTGAGTGTCACAGTGTTGTAAAGTATTGTGGATTAAATTAAATTGTTTATCTGTCTGTTGGTTGTTGTGAACATACACTTCATCACTATCATAACCCTAGACATTCAACGTAGTCATCACAATATTCCAGAATAAGTCTGACTGAGGTCTAAATGTGGTAGCAAAGTAAGGTCATCTGTAATACACCACACTTATTAGATACAGATACCTTTACAGCTGATCTCAGTCAGTACACTAAGTCCCCTATAAATATTTATATCATCCCACTTTACCACAGGAGGCTATAACATCACCATCACCTGTAACGTTGGAGGATATATAATCATCATCTATAACTTTGGAGGAAGGCTATAAAATCATTATCTATAACTTTGGAAGAAGGCTATAACATCATCACCACATATAATTTTGGAGGATATATCATCATCATCTATAACTTTGGAGAAATGCTATATCATCGTGATCTATAACTTTTGAGGAAGGATATATCATCATCATCATCTATAACATTTGAGGAAGGATATATCATCATCATCATCATCTATAACTTTTGAGGAAGGATATATCATCATCATCTATAACTTTTGAGGAAGGATATATCATCATCATCTATAACTTTTCAAGAAGGATATATCATCATCATCTATAATTTTGAAGAAATGCTATATCATCATCATCGTCTATAATGTTTCATGAAGGATATATCATCATCATCATCTATAACTTTTGAGGAAGGATATATCATCATCATCTATAACTTTTGAGGAAGGATATATCATCATCATCTATAACTTTTGAGGAAGGATATATCATCATCATCTATAACTTTTGAGGAAGGATATAGCATCATCATCTATAACTTTTGAAGAAGGATATATCATCATCATCATCATCTATAACTTTTGAGGAAGGATATATCATCATCATCTATAACTTTTGAGGAAGGATATATCATCATCATCTATAACTTTTGAGGAAGGATATATCATCATCATCATCTATAACTTTTGAAGAAGGCTATGCCACCATCAATACCAATCTGTATGGGTGGAGCGGAATCCGAGCTATTCTAGTTCTTCTTCGTCTTCTTTTTCTTTTTCTTCTTCTTCTTCTTGTTCTTCTTCGCCTTCTTCTTCTCTTTCTTCTTCTTGTTCTTCTTCTAGTTCTTCTTCTTCTTGTTCTTCTACTTCTTGTTCTTTTTGTTCTTCTTCTTGTTGTTCTTCTTCTTCTACTTCTTGTTCTTCTTCTTGTTCTTCTTCTTGTTCTGGTTCTACTTCTTCTTGTTCTTCTTCTTGTTCTTTTTCATTTTCTTCTACTTCTTCTTCTTCTTCTTCTTCTTCTTCTTCTTCTTCTTCTTCGTCTTCTTTATCTTATTCTTGTTCTTCTTCTTTTTCTTCTTGTTCTTGTTCTTGTTCTTGTTCTTCTACTTCTTGTTCTTCTTGTTGTTCTTATTCTTGTTGTTCTTGTTCTTCTTCTTCTACCTCTTCTTGTTCTTCTTTTTCTTGTTCTTCTTGTTGTTCTTCTTGTTGTTGTTCTTGTTGTTGTTCTTGTTCTTCTTCTTCTTGTTGTTGTTCTTCTTGTTCTTCTTGTTCTTCTTGTTGTTCTTCTTGGTCTTCTTCTTGTTGTTGTTCTTGTTGTTGTTCTTGTTCTTCTTCTTCTTGTTGTTGTTCTTCTTGTTCTTCTTGTTCTTCTTTTTGTTCTTCTTGGTCTTCTTCTTGTTGTTCTTCTTGTTGTTCTTCTTCTTCTACTTCTTCTTGTTCTTCTTGTTCTTCTTGTTGTTCTTCTTGTTCTTGTTGTTGTTCTTCTTGTTGTTCTTCTTGTTGTTCTTCTTCTTCTACTTCTTCTTGTTCTTCTTTTTGTTCTTCTTGTTCTTCTTCTTATTGTTCTTCTTGTTGTTCTTCTTCTTGTTGTTCTTGTTCTTCTTCTTCTTCTTGGTCTTCTTATTGTTCTTCTTCTTGTTGTTCTTGTTCTTCTTCTTCTACTTCTTCTTGTTCTTCTTCTTGTTCTTCTTCTTCTTGTTCTTCTTGTTCTTCTTGTTGCTCTTCTTCTTCTACTTCTTATTGTTCTTCTTGTTCTTCTTTTCGTTCTTCTTGTTCTTCTTGTTCTTGTTCTTCTTCTTGTTCTTGTTCTTCGTCTTCTTTGTCTTGTTCTTGTTCTTCATCTACTTCCTCTCATTCTTCTTGTTCTTGTTCTTGTTCTTCGTCTTCTTTGTCTTGTTCTTGTTCTTCATCTACTTCCTCTCATTCTTCTTGTTCTTGTTCTTCGTCTACTTCTTCTTTTTCTTCTTGTTCTGGTTCTTCTTCTACTTCTTTTTTTTCTTCTTGTTCTGGTTCTTTTTGTGTTCTTCTTCTTCATCTTCTTCTATTTGTTGTTCTTCTTGTTCTTGTTCTTGTTCTTTTCCTTATTCTTCTTCTACTTCTTCTTGTTCTTCTTCTGCATCTTCTTCTTTTTCTTCTTCTTATCCTTTTAGCTCCTCATACAGCGTACAGCCACCATTGCAGCTGGTTGCTTTCATGTACACTTGCAGTGGTGATATTTGTAGCAACGTGCTTTACATGATGCGGTTGACAGCCCAGTACACAATGAACATTCTAGAACAAGGACTGGCTAGTAATGCTATCAACAGGTTTCCTCAATCTGTGTCCTATCCATATCCAGCACAGTCTTGTCATCTCGCTCCATTGGCACTACGAGCTATTGGTAACGGCTAAAAGTGTTTCCCAGTTAATGAACCAACCGCTTCTGCGAAGTTAACAACCTATTACTCGGGTGTGCCAATAATAAATTAATGCTTTCTTCAAATTAGATAGTCCAAATAGCTACGCGTTTAGAGCGCATGCTTATCGACGTCAAAGTTACCGAGTTTCTGGATCGAAGCATGGTAGAGTCACGCTCCAGCCTACCCAGCTGTAAATGGGTACCTGACTCTGCTTTTGAGTTATGGAAGGCAAAGGTACCGAGGAAGGGAACTGGTCTCCCGACCTCATAAAGCTGGACTTAGTATAGTGAAATCTCTTAACAACAGTTCACCTCTACGGTAGTATCGACTATGGGACTACTTTTACATTCACCATCAAGAGAAGGGACAAACTATGCAGGAGATTCATTACAGCCAGCCTCATGATTCCTACAGAGATCACTACTGCAACAGCAAATGAAGCAGCTGGCGCATGCTTCCGGTTATATGCAGTTGAGACCCCCAAGCTCACAGTGATATTCATTCATTCATGGAACCTTCCGCATTTTTGTTATTTCAAGAACACACGTCATCCAAGGCTAAAGAAAGTCCTCTGGTATGAGGGCGTATGATGCAACATTGAGAAATGGGCCTACAGACTAGAACGATTGAAGTCGTACGATAAGATAATTGACATGGAACTGGTGAAGACAAAACATATGAAGACATGACATGCAGAGTTCTTCACGAAGGACGGCTTACAGAACCGTTTGGGATAAGAACGGGAGTGGGACAGGGATGCCTCTTGTCTCCATTTCTTTTCTTACTAGCAATAGACTGGGTTATGAAAACATCGATAACACACAACAGAAATGGAATCCAGTGGACTCTGACTAAGCAATTGGATGATCTGGATTTTGCTGATGACTTGGCTCTTCAGTCCCATAACCGTAATCAGATGCAGGACAAAGTGAAAACACTCGATGAGAGGTCACAGCAATTGGGTCTGAAAATACACAGGGAAAAGACAAAAATAATGAGAATAAATGCAGGTAAAGATAACAGGGTTGAACATGAAGAAACACCACTACAAGATGTAGAATCATACACATATCTTGATAGCAATATAGACAAAGTTAGAGGGACAGACAGGGATATCAAAATAAGAATACAAAAAGCAAGAGGAGCTTTCATTGCATTGGGAAATATATGGATCAAGAGAAATCGGATCCAACACGAAAATTAGAATCTTCAACTCAAATGTGAAGTCAGTCCTATTATATGGCTCCGAGATATGGAGAACAACAAAGACAACAACCAAAAAAGCTACAAACTTTTATAAACGGGTGCTTGCGTAGAATAGAAGGATGAAATGGTATGACAAAGTCACAAATGTGGAATTGATGACAAGAACCAGACAAGTGCCAGTGGAACAAGAGATGAGAAGAAGACGATGGCGATGGACATACACGCTGAGGAAACCTGTTGATAGCATTATAAGGCAGTCCTTGTTCTGGAACCCCCAGGGCAAGAGAGGCAGAGGTAGACCAAGAAGCACATGGAGAAGAGAGCTGGAAACATAGGTGAAAATGATGAGGAGAACGTGGAAAGAACTTGAGATGATGGCAAGTGACAGGAGGACTTTTCATGTGTTTGCTGAAGGCCTATGCTCCTTTGGAGTGGAGGGTTATGAACGAATGGTGAAGAGAACCAGACAAGGGTTATTGGATCAGAAGATGAGAAGAAGACACTAGGGAGGAATTGGACACCCACTGAGAAGTCTTACAAGAAATTTATAACACATAAGAAAGGGAAACCCGAGGCCTGTAAACAGTAAATAAATATTAGACAAACATAAAGGTATGTTTTCAGGCACTCGTAAGAAATAAAGAAGTAGAACACTAGACAACAGAAAAACAACAGACGTGAGTGGCTTACCCAGGACTCGAACCCAGGACCTTCCGTGCGACAACCCCGCCTAGCTTTTCAAGCGAATCACACTATCCTCCCTGCCATCTAGGCATCACCAAAAAATGATGCTTCGATGACGGGTCACTAGAGCGAACCGCAAGACATAACACCGGAAATTTACCATGGGCAGTCCAGCCCATTAATGAAGCAATCACTTCTGTTGTTCCCCTATTATACAGTATAGGTCAGTCCACACAAGACAAAGACCTTAATACTGTGTCTAGTAAATGATAGTAGATTAAGAACAGTAAGTACAGGACAGAGGGTAGGTTTTTGGTATTGTATAAAGATTTATAACACATAAGGAAGGAAAACCCGAGGCCTGTAAACAGTAAATAAATATTAGACAAACATTAAGGTATGTTTTCAGGCACTCGTAAGAAATAAAGAAGTAGAACACTAGACAACAGAAAAACAACAGACGTGAGTGGCTTACCCAGGACTCGAACCCTGGACCTTCCATGCGACAACACAAGGCAGTCCGTGTTCTGGAACTCCCCAGAGAAGTAGAGACAGAGAGAAAGACACATGGAGAAGAGAACTGGAGACAGAAATGACAATGACGAGGATAACGTGGAAATATCTTGAGTTGATAGCACGTGACAGGAGGACTTGGCATGTGTTTACTGAAGGGGAGGTTAAACCCCCAAAATGAAAAACACATAATTATAAGTTAATATCTATATCTGGTCATTTATACATGCAAAATGACTGAAAAAAAATACAAAACATTGAGGTATATACTAAAAACTTGCAATCTATGGCGGAAAAACCGTGAAAAAAAGGCAAATTTTAGCTTTTTTGGGTATTTTGTTGCCCAAGATATCTCAAATGTGAGTACAACTTGAGTTATGAAATTTGGCTGTTTCATTTGTTAATATATGATAATGATTGTATACTAAAATAATTTTGATTGGTTTGATATCTGAGTTTTTTTTTTTTGGATTTTAACATACCAATCGAAAAAAAGTTGAAATTTTTAAGGGGGATATCTTAGCTATTTCTTAACAGTTTTGTAGTTTGTTAACATATATCCTTTATTTTAGTTTATTTTAATAAGCACTATGTGTACAGCATGTGGCCCAAAATTTACTGCTGTATCCCTAATAGTTTTTAAAAAATCATGGGCAACGTGCCCACATTTGTGTGAAAAATGAGGTTTTGAGAAAATTAAGAAAAAAGGGAGGAATTACACTTTTGCACAAAATTTACTCACCTCAGTATCCCCCTGCTATGTAGGAATCATCTCTGGTATTTTTCTTTATTGATTCCATGTTCTGTGTCATACTTTGCAGCTTAATTTTCATTAAATTCTTCATTTCAGCAGACTGTACGCGCTTTTTGTCAGTTTACGAAAAAATACATCCTTTCTCGGGTAGACATGTACTATGTGGGGAGAAGCGAGGTCTCTACCCTCAGCAGACTCAGTACATGTAGGAGAGGCTTTGCTCTCAATATTCACAAGATTAGGATACCCTTATCAGATATTAACTGACAATGATTCACAGTTCAGAGGGAAACTGATGGGGGAAGTTTTTAGGATTTTTCAAAATATTCTCGTCTGCACATTTTATCATCCACAATCGATTGGACAAGTGGAAAGATATAACGGGACTCTACTTACAAATTTATGTAAGCTCGCACAGGAGAAACCAGAATCCTGTGATTCGTTCTTACCTGCAGCTTTATTTGCGTATAAGGAGGTACCCTACCACTCTACTGGAATACCTCCAGCCACGTTATTATTTCGATGACCCATCAAAGGACCCCATGGTTAATAAAAATTAGCCAGTCAAAATTATTTTTACACATGAAACTATGTTTGAAAAACTTGAATTCTGTTTGCTCTAGGGAAATGAATATGGTACCGAAAATTAAAATCCATGCATTAGAAACAATATAGCATCACAAATATACCAATCTGTATATTTTACATATATAATTAGGTAAAAATACCCTTACCTGACATAATTTAAAAATTTATATAAAATCATCCACAAAGGTTTTAGTGAAAATAAACATACAGAAATGTGGGCAAATGAATGTACTTTCCAGTGCAATATGTATCTAAAATTTGATATTTTCAATGAAATTCTTCATTTTTGGGGGTTAAACCTCCCCTGAAGACGTATGCTTTCTTGGGGAGCTAAAGGGTATTGATAGATTGACACTTTTACTGCATATAATCTAATATAGTCATAAAACGATATCAGATATGCGTAATTGTTTCTCCAGCATACATAAAGCTATAGAAAGAATTGGACTAGAGGCGTCCCTAAAGTATTTAGTACCCGGGGCGGATCTTACTTTTTCCCCCCCCCCCCCCCCTCCCCCAACTTCCACATGAAAAAACACATTTGCGAGTATATATTTAACAGTAAGCACTATCTTAGTAGTTTCCGATGACGCCCCCTTCCTGGCTGTTACCCGGGACGGATCGCCTCCTCCCCACTCGCACCCCCTTAGTACACCACTGAGAGGGACTACTTTTCTTTCCGGCAGGTTGTAACAGCGGACTAACATGAGATCATGCAGGGGGCTAGTAAGCCGGCCATGTAATTGCTTCAGAAACTACTGCTACATGAGCATATACAAGGGAGTCAACTGCAGTGACAACAGTTACTGCTAGTCCCCTGTATATACAGGGTAACGCCAACTAAGGTTCGACCGAAAATGGCGGCCAAACCCGTATCGCTGGAAAAAGGACCTTAGATACAAATATGTGCTACTGTATTTGTAGCTAATTTTGAAAGTCGCGATTGGGTCCTTTTTCCAGCGATACGGGTTTGGCCGCCATTTTCGGTCGAACCTTAGTTGGCGTTACCCTGTATATACAGGGCACTAGTTACTGCATACGCCATAAAGAGTTAATAGAGAAATAATGAATATTTAAAAAGTACACTCAGTACAGCAAAGAAAGAAACAAAAAAACACCACTCACACAACATACTATTCTTTCAATCCGCGTTGAATCTGGAGATTTTTTTTCTGGACCAGAAATAACGCTCACTCTTGTATACTGTAACTGCCAACTAGTGTAAGATTTTGCATTGTGCTGGCAAACTCATCATTAAAATACAAAATTTGTTACGGAGATCATAACTGAAACAGCAAATGAAGTGGCGTGCCGGAGGCTTCCTGCAATGCAAGTGCTTTTCTGCTGTGGTGGTCTCATCCTTCTTAAGGGACCAAACCCAGAAGAAGAAGAACGAAAGAAAGAAAGAAAATATTTCATTTTAAACAGTCTTTTTTACTTTTTCTGTGGATGAATATTCATGAGATCATTCCAGTGAGATACATGTCGGACATCGGGGAAAAGTAAAAACAGGTGTGGAATTCGTGTTGGTGTGTGCACACACACACACACACACACACACACACACACACACACACACACACACACACACACACACACACACACACACACACACACACACACACACACACACACACACACACACACACACCCACACACACACCCACACACCCACACACACACACCCACACACACACACAATATATATATTATATCCCTACCAGCGTGGAGATCCCAGAGGCCGCACCTGTCAATATGTTAGCTGTCTCCCCACTATATATGATTATAAATGCATTCTACATCCTTTGTGTTGCTTTTTTATGGGCGCATCCCCTAAGGAGTTATCCTCGGTGGCAGACGTCATTTAGTTAAATCAGTCCCATTGGTCACTTCAGAAACGTGATGTAGTGTTTTGGACGAATAATCCAGGAACCAATAACTGCGCAATTACCATGACGGAAATTGTACTCCCACGAGGCGGCAACGAACTTCGACTAAGCAAGATATTACTTCATATAGCTAAAATTTGTTTTGCTCTATTTAAACCTGTACCTATTTCGACATTTTTCTGTGTGGCTTTTCACCTGTGTTCACGTTTTCAGCTACTGTTTATTTCTGTTCAGTTGTATTTATGTTTTCTTTTATGCTAAGTCCTATTCGTGTATTCAGACTTATTTGTGTTTAACTATTCTTACTACCATTGTTGTGGAGTCGGCCAACAAATGTTCACACTCCGACTTCTGAAAGTCCACCTCCTGACACCGATTACAGTTTTTTACTAGTCATATATAGAGAGCAGTGGAGGACCCATTTCTTTTCTTACTAGCAATAGATTGGGTTATGAAAAAATCGACATCACACAACAGAAATGGAATCCAGCGGAATCTGACTAAACAGCTTGATGATCTGGATTTTGCAGATGACTTGGCTCTTCTGTCCCATAACCATAATCAGATGCACGAGAAAATGAAAATTCTCGATGAGAGGTCACAACAAGTGGGCCTGAAAATACACCGGGAAAAGACAAAGATTATGAGAATAAATGCAAGAAATGATAACAAGGTTGAAGAAACACCACTAAAAGATGTAGAATCGTACACATATCTTGGAAGTAATATAGACAAAGTTGGAGGGACAGACAGTGATATCAAAATAAGAATACAAAAAGCAAGAGGAGCTTTCATTGCATTGGAAAACATATGGAGAACAAGAGAAATCAAGTCCAACACGAAAATAAGAATCTTCAACTCAAATGTCAAGGTCAGTCCTACTGTATGGTTCTGAGACATGGAGAACAACAAAAACAACAACCAAAAAGCTACAGACTTTTATAAACGGGTGCTTGCGTAGAATAGAAGGACTGAAATGGTATGACAAAGTCACTAATGGGGAATTGATGACAAGAACCAGACAAGTGCCAGTGGAACAAGACGACGCTGGCGATGGATAGGACATACATTGAGGAAACCGGTTGATAGCATTACAAGGCAGTCCTTGTTCTGGAATCCACAGAGAAAGACAGGCAGAGGTAGACCAAAAACACATGGAGAAGAGAACTGGATACAGGGGTGAAAATGATGAGGAAAACATGGAAAGAACTTGAGCGGATGGCACAGGACAGGTAGGCTTGGCATGTGTTTGTTGAAGGCCTATGCTCCTTGGGGAGCTAAAGGGTATTGATTGATTGAGTGGAGGACCCTGTATGCTGATGCTTCCACCATGGCACCCCTACGACCCATGACGGGTTACGGGTTGAGATGATGATGACTAGTCATTTGGCGTCAAATTCGGAGTCGAAGTCCGGACATTTGTTACCGACTCTGATTCCTCTGAAAAACGAGCGACTCCACACCTCCACAGTACTGCTTACCACGCTTCAGGACGACTTGGTATGTGTTTGTTGAAGGCATAAGCTCCTTGGGAGGCTAATGAGTATTGACTGATGGATTGATTCTTACCTACTGAACATATACCTGTCACAAAAAGTAGGGGATATTTTAAGATGGTATGTATTATTTTACAAAAGAGTGGATTTCGTATTTTAATGGTTGTATGGACATATCGAGCACGCTCTTCTCCACTCTCACGTGCAATATCATGTTGACCTAGTGACTCGTGATGAGTAAGCCAATTCCAAGAACAGAGGTGGGGCCCATCCGTAAAGTTCACACATTATTCTTTTTCACAAAAATGCGTGTATCTCGGGTTTGATGAACACTACTCACCATGGACAGGTATAAAAAGACTCTGCAACAGATACAATTTCTTTTCTTCGTCATGAAACGTTTGACAGAACAGTAGAGATGGATAGGCATAGGCATGTTGCAAACCGGAAGTCGGCAAGTGGATGTTGCTCGGAACCTCAATGTTTCACAGTCAGTTGTCAGCAGACTGTGGAACAGGTATCAAAATTTCCGCACAGTGGCTGATCTGCCTCGGACTGGCCGCCCAAGAGTCACTACACGCCGCCAAGATCAACTTCTTGTTACTCAGGCCCTCAGAACTCGGACTCTAAATGCTACTCAACTTCAGCAACACCTTCAACAGACCACTGGGATCCGGGTCTCAACTCAGACAGTACGAAACCGTTTGCACCAAGTGCAACTGGCCCCACGCAGACCGTTTGTAGCTTTGCCCATGTCACCACAACACAGGCGAGCAAGAATTGATTGGTGCCAACGTCATCATCGGTGGACCAATCAACAGTGGGCATCAGTGATGTTTTCTGATGAGTCCCGTTTCATTTTGGATTTTCAAGATCGTCGAATACGTGTCTGGCGACGGCGAAATTAGCGTTACCAGCCTCCTGCAACTGTTGCACACAACCGTTATGAAGGTGGCAGTGTAATGGTGTGGACAGGCATCTCTGTGAATGATAGGACCGACCTTCACATATGCCAGGTCAATATCACAGGGCTCTACTACCGTGACAACATCATCGAGCCTATCGTTGTACCATTTGCTCAACGGCACGGACCAGATTTCATCTTCCAGGATGACAATGCACGTCCTCACCGTGCTCGCGTCGTCCACGATCACCTTCAGATGCAGCATATCCGAACGTTACCGTGGCCGCCGATGTCCCCCGCCCTGTCTCCTATTGAGCATTTGTGGGACCTCCTGAATAGACGCGTCCAACAACGTCCAGCCGCTCCACAGACTCTTCAGCAGTTAGCCCAGGCCCTTCAGCAGGAGTGGCAGAGAATTCCTCAAGACAACATCAGAAGGCTTATTTGCAGTATGAGACGTCGTTGCAATGCATGTTTAGCGGCAAACGGGGGCCCTACCCGTTTTTAGAAATATTGGAATATTTTTGTGAAAATGAAGTACCTACCCCGCCTTGGTTGCCAGTGCGACTAAAATCATGTGAGTAAAGCCATAACACTTCTTATACCGCAAATGTCTTGTTATGATGCTCAAGTTTACTTGTACGAAGGAATAAATGAACTAATTTGAAATATATTGTCTTTGGATAACTTTTAAATTCAATATCCCCTACTTTTTGTGACAGGTATATTTACGTACGGCCCTTTTATTTCCATGTAAGTCTCTAAGGCGGAGGGGCGGCGGTTTTGGCCTTGACTAAAGTCATTCTGTCATCACCCACTACTCAGCTCCTCAAGGGGCATAAGCCTTGACTAAAGTCATTCTGTCATCACCACTATTCAGCTCCTCAAGGGGCATAGGCCTTGACTAAAGTCATTCTGTCATCACCACTATTCATCTCAAGGGGCATAAGCCTTGAACAAACTTATGCCAATTCTGTCTGTCCCGTGCCATCAGCTCAATTTCTTTCCATTCTTTCGTCATCCCTTTCTTGTATGTCATCAGTTCTTTTCTCCGCGTATTCTTCAGTCTACCTCTATTTCTCATACAGTGGGAATTCCAGAATAAAAGACTGCCTTGTAATGCTGTCAGCAGGTTTCCTCGTTGTGTGTCCTATCCGTCTTCTTCTCATCTCTTGATCCATCAATGGCACTTGTCATCAGTTCCACATTGGTAACCTTGTCATCAGTTCCACATTGGTAACCTTGTCATCAGTTCCACATTGGTAACCTTGTCATCAGTTCCACATTGGTGACCTTGTCATACCATTTCAATCCTTCTATTCTACGCAAGCACCCATTTATGAAAATCTATAGCTTCTAGTGGTCCGTTCTTTTATATGGATGCGAATGTTGGACAATGAGTGACCAAATGGTGAAAAAACTGGAGGCAGCGGAAATGTGGTTTTTGAGAAGGATAATGAGAATATCGTGGACAGAGAAGAAAACAAATGCCGAGGTAATTTCAGCTGCGGGTGTTAATAGATCGCTTATCAAAACCATCAGAAAAAGACAAATGAAATTTATGGGACATATTAACAGAAGAGGAGGGGTGGAGGAATTAGTCTTATGTGGGAAAATACCAGGTAGGAGAGGAAAAGGAAGGCAGAGAAAGATGTATGGGGAAAGCTTAAACAACTGGGCAACAAACAACAGCATGGGCAACAACAACCTCATTAGACTATCAAAAGACAGAGAAGATTGGAGGGTCATGATCGCCAATGTCTGTTCCAGACCAGGCACCTGAAGAAGAAGAATAGCTTCTTATTTGTTGTTGTTCTTGTTGTTATCCAGGTTTCATGCCATGTACATTCAAGATTTCTTTAGTCTTCGTCTCTCCATCGTCCCATCTAGTATCCCCCTACTCTACTGCCTTTACAAGATCGCGATAGTAGCTACCTATTGGGATTTATTGTGACAAAATGTCCAAACTATTACATTGTCTGTTTTTAGTTAGCATGTGATATTTCTTCCACTAACCTCAGAAGTCATTAGTTTTTCATTCGGTCTCTGATTTTAGCTTTTATCAGACATCGCATCTCGGTTTGGTTTGGTTTGGTTTGGTTTAAGGACTATCTTCATTGCACACGGAATGCTCCATCAGTGCTCCGATCTCCTCCCTTAGATCACACAAGGAGAATCTCAGCAGAGTGCACGAACTCCGTAGCACCGGCCAGAATCCAAATGCGTGTATATAGGAATCACACATTCCATAAATATTTTTTTGTGGGTAGGTTTTTAATTTTTGCCAGGGCAGCGGCCTGATAGGCCTACTCTTTACGATTTCCAACTGCCGTGGGACTTTTTAAGGTGCACAACGTGTACACGGGACCTCCTATTTTTTCGCCCTTATCCGAGAAAGCCATGCATCCGATCTCACTACCCAGGAGACCAGGGGGGAGTATGACATCATTAGGACCCTGAAAAAAATTTTCCATAAATTATTTTCCCTCAACTGGGAATCGAACCCGGTACCTCTAGAACTCGAGGCGGACGCCATACCTCTTAGCCACTCCGACCACAAACATACATCGCATCTCACTTTCTACTATCTTCTTTACAGCATTTGGTACTCTATGTTGACATTGCTAGCAAAGAGTTGGTGTGGATATGTTATTTTAGTTTCATACAGTTATAGCCGAGCTGTTAGAGCACTTTCCTCTCGTGGATCATTTACCGGGTTCCGAGATCGAAATCTGGTAGCATCACACTCCAGTCTACCCAGCTGTAAATAGATAACTAACTCTGCTAGTGAGGTAGGGAAGCCGAAGGCGAGGAAGGGAATTGGTCAGCCCCCCCTCATAGAGCTGAACGTAGTATATTAAAGTATTTACAATGTCACTCCCTTACCGCAGCTTCTGCTATGAGACTATCTTTAGCTTTATAGTTATGGTAGTAAGTAGTAATTGAGCTAAATGTTATTGACTTTGCTACAAATGTATAAAATTCGTGTTATCAATTGTAGCACTGGTCAGAGGAAAAAATGAATCGTCACGAGATTAAAACAATCGATTTGACTGGATTGGTAAGAAAGCGAAGAGGTTGGTAAGAAAACGAAGATGGCTGTATACCGCTCCACCTATGTCCCAGTCTTGACATATGGATGCGAGTCATGGGCAATGACTACAACCCACAAAAGCCAGATCCAAACCTCAGAAATCTGAGGAAGGTGGTTGAAGTAACAAGAAGAGACATGGTCCGCAACCAGACGATACATCAAGGCCTAAAATCCCACCCCCTGCAGACCCAAGTAGAACAGTCCCAACTAAGATGGTTTGGCCATGTCTGCAGAATGGGAGAAGATCGGCTACCACGACAAGCATGAGAAACAAAGAGCCAGGGATCCAGACAACCAGGACGACCCAGAGTCCATTGGGAGGACAACATTAGACAATCTTTGAAGGACCGAGGACTAGAATGGAACCAGGCCAGGAGGAAGACAGCCGATAGGATAGTCTGGCGCTCTCTCTTCCAAACCTCTACACCTCACGGTAGAAGGGGAACGACTATGTAAGTAAGTAAGTAAGATTTGACTGGAAAGCGCTACAGATAACATTTCTACTAATTATAATACATTCTTGCTTCCAGCTCTAGGTTTGTGTGCAAAAATTCTGCCAGGTTGCAGATTTTAAATATAACTTCTAGCGTTTCGGTCGTAAAGCAGCCTGGAATTGTTAATCAGACCACAACTATTTATGCTTTTCTGCCAAGTCTTTCTTGGTTTTTTTTTTTTTTTTTCTTGCCGAAAACATTATGTCGCATTGAGATATTAAAATATCTCTGCGCGTTTACATTTGATAGACGGATTAGTGAGGCCTGCCTTTGTGACAGGGTTGATGCATTAAATAATTGTTCCCCTTGGGTGTTATTGAGTCCCTTCTATGTAAAATTATATTTCATTCATCATCATCATATTTTTCCTTTGCTATTGTCCCGGGATTGTTTCCCCTGCTCTGCGGTTGGTGGTCAAACCATGGCCAAAATCTAGAGTATCTACTGAGGGTCTTCAAAGGTATCTGCCTTTAGCTCAAGATTACTCTTGGCAGAGATGTAAACAGAAGAATGATGCTTCTATTCTACGGAGCCTCATAGTATTTAAGAAATCAAACACCGCAGCTGAGGTCATCTAAGCTGCTTGTGAACTTATTATCTTCCCAGGCATTCTATGCGGAAAAGAGAATTTGCTCGTTTGATTAACCCCCAACTGACTTCAATAGCTCTGTTTATTTGTATTTTAAATGACTGAGATATACGGGTGCAGTTCACTCAACATGATTAAATGAATTATAAATGTACAAATACAGAAAACATATTTAATAGTCAATTATAGTTAACAAGGTTAAAATAAATAAAGGTGTTGATGGAAAAAAATTGTAGCCTTTAAGCATTCATCCCATTGATGATATGGTTATTGTTATGAAAACAAAATTATAAGAGCTCGTTTGGCAGCTCTGTATGGGTACAGAGCGGTTGGGGTCTTGGTTTATTACCTCCGCCCTCCTGTTGTAGAATATTCTTCGTGATACTCAAGATATATTCTATACATGTCATCCATAACCATATAAGGTCTTAAAATTTATCGGTTTCATTATCATGTTTACCTCTCTCTCCTTCATATAGCTATTATCATTAATTCCTCCAAGATGTTGTTATTTCTCACGCGATTTACAAACACAAAGATAAATCCGCCGGAAGCATTAAATCACTGTCCGTGTTTAAATCTTTTGCCAAAATTTTTCATTTTTTCGACACTTCAGGGAATTTTGCCGCTTTTTGGGGTACGACTTCTTTTCTCTTAGCAGCATCAAAATGTTATCTGTTATTTTGCAGTTACTGTCTGCATATCCAATGTTGGTTAGATATCTTTCTAGATAGAGAGTCGGAGTTAACAATAGGAGATCTAGCGATAAACGATAAATCCACTCCTTTACTAATGCGTGCGCCTTACTGTCTAGTCGGAAGTGTGTTACATAACCGTACACAAACATTTCACTCTGCGTAACCAGAAGTCAATATGGTTTCAAAACCAGGTCACGATAATAGTGAGGACTGGTCAATTTGTAGGTCACGACATGACAAGAAACTGAAGGAGAAAAAGGGCAAACAATGAATAGTGGAAGAATTTAGCCCGTAAAATGAGAGGTAGATTAATAATGCAGGAGAGGAGTGAAGACCAGAAAAAAGAGAACGTACAGATTTCGTCACGGCTCTCACTATGAGCATGGAGCCACCACTGCACCTATTCTCTTTTATTAAGCCTGCACTAAGCATTGGCATGTTCTTGTAGCAGTGCTTTTTGTAGCAATTTATTTTACATAATGAAGTATTTTATTTCATAATTATAAACAGATACAGTGAATGTGAGCATGCTACTATTTTACTTTTACAACCTTGAACTCATTTAAATTGATATGCAAAATGCATGTGTGTATAAACTAATTCAGCTCAAAAAGATGAGAGAAAGGAAAGGCAGAATGCCAGACTGTGACACAATAACCTCGAACGTCACATTTACCTGTGTCATCATGTAATTTATTCTGTGCTCTTCACTTTGTTTGTTCTCACCTCTTACAGTATTTTATATTTCGATTCATTGTTTACACTCCCTTCCCTCCATTCTTGTCATGTCGGGACTTCATCGCCTATCCTTGAGGATTATGGTAATCAATCCGTCGCTTGAATCCATAATGACACCTGAATCTGTTTAGTGAAATGTTGTTTGCGTATTAGCCGTAACATATTTCCGCCCAGACAGTGTGTGTGTGTGTGCGTGTGTGTGTGAGCGACCGGATTGGGATGGCCACATTTGATTATCTTATCACTGATTATAGTTTCTGTCTGACCAAGTCGTTGACAAAGTTGGCTGGACAAGGTGAATGACATAACCATTTTCGAACAGACTTGCCGGAGGATAAGTATCAAGCCTGAAAAAGATTACCTGTGTTAGTTTAAGAAGTCGCGAGTGTAAACATGATCGATAATAAACGGAAAACGAAATGCCATACATGGGACATGACTTCTAAACTTCACATTTTTTTGCGTGTCACGCAGGAATTTTCCGTGACAGGTAGCAATATACGCATATTGCAAGCTATTTGTTTGGCATTTGAGATGTTAAAATACAACATTTCTGATTGGAGCCTTGTTATGGAGTAGCAAACTGGATGCGTGAGCCGAATGTTGCCTTATAATCTAGCGCTTTTTTGGCACAGACAGGCTTGTATGCCCAATTCTCAACCCTTTTAAAATAAAGTTCGTTCGTGCGTTCGTTCGTTTGTTCACTAGAGAAAATTTCAGTGTGATCCAACTTAACAGCATGAACTTGAGTCTCGTAAAAGTGCATACAGTACTAAACGGAAGAGAGGAGGAAAGGGTGGCACCTGGTAGTGGACCATCACGAGACATTCCTATTGTCGGGTGTTTTAATAATGACAATGTATTCAAGTAAAGTAAAGTGTAGAATACAAACAATTAAAACATTAAAACACGGTAATATTATGTTAAGTCTACCGTATGCTAGACCACGGCTCAGCAACATATTTTACTTCACACAGCACTTAAGTGCCTTTCAAAATTCCACGGCCCTCTGTGATATTTAAATGAGCGAGTGTTGTAAATATTTAAAAATTCGCTGCAATTATAAAACAAAGGTTACTAATTATTCATTTATTAATTTTTGGTGGACTGACGGAAGATGACACCTCAAGTTATTATTTGTAAAGTTGTACCTGAGATTCTTTTGCAATATCTTACCATATAATTTGGTATACCATTATATGGTGTGTTCTGCCTGGAGTTACGTCACATCAGGAAAGCACACTCTGGAGCACGCTGTTTGCGGAGCACATTACACTAGAAAACATTGAACGAAAATACAAGTTGACAAATAATGACACTCATCTTAGAATCACTGACGACTGGCGTATGCATGTTTGCCCCGTTCGTAAGTAATGAACGGATATCGCTACATTCGTTGAAAATTAACTGAAATTTAATCGAAATCTTTTTAAAATAGAAGGTTTAATGGGCTCGTCTGAGACCATGCTGCACAACCTATCTGATGTGCTAAGAAATACGCTCAACACACTCGCCGCCCAAAACTAATGATGTAGTTTATAATTTGATATGTTTTGATGCGTGGTAGCAATGATCGGTTTGATTTTGCTTTATATAAATTAATAATATAAATTAATTTTATTTATATAGCTCCATGTATTTGTGTTAGCCTGTGTCCAAATACTGTTGTCAAAATTACTCAAGTAAACGCACACACGTATCAGCGAATGTAATGGGAACTAGTAAGACACACCTGCGGGCATTATTATACCTTCCCATTCATCAATATTCCTCAGTCCCCTGAGGAATATAGACCTTCAACAAATTCAAGTCACGCCTTTCTTTAATGCAACATCCATTTTCCCCATGCCTTTTCATTAGCTATTTCACGTCTTTCTCCAGTTCTCTTCTCCGCATTTGTTTTCAGTCCTCCTTTACCTCCATTACGCCGAGGATTCCCGAACACGGACCGCCTTAGCACGCTGTAAAAAAGTATTCTCAAATTATGTCTTACCCTAAGGTTTTCTACTCACTTCTACTGCCACTTGTTTAGATCATACCATAACTTTCACGTTGAGGATCCTGTCATATCATATCAATCTTCCATTTATGAAAGTCTTCGTGGTTGTTGATTTTATTGATCTTTCTTTCAAATAGAACACCTTGACCAGCTTTTCTCAACCGGGGTTCCACGTGAGGTCGCCAAGGGTTCCACGAGAGATTGTGATTTAAAAAAAATAAACGAGTTTTTTTCAAAGTCTTAAAACTGTGAATATTTTTATTCATATTACTTGGGCCTATGGTTTTTAGAAGCTTTATAATACAAAATTGTCAATAAATTTTCATGTAAATAACATTAATTAAAATTACCGTGAGCTTAAGATATAATAATTTTTATGCAGGGGTTCCGTGAGACCTGAAGAATTATTTAAAGGGTGCCGCCAGTGTAAGAAGGTTGAGAAACGATGACCTAGACATTTGAGGTGAAGATTATTATTTATGTGCTGGACTTGATTACTTTCGTCATCTGTGTATTTCCAAATGTAGCTCCTCAAACATGTTGTATTCTTATTCTGACATCAATGTCTGTTCATACAACTTTATCTACACAGTTGCCTAGATGTATGTATGTCTAGATTGCCTAGATATATGTATGAGTCCACAATTAGTATGGATGTTTCTCTAGGTGGAATCTTGCTAATATTTATTCTTTTACACATCGCCTGTTTCCTGTATATTTTCAGATAAAGATACTTTCCCACTTTAAAAATGGGATAATCCGTTTCAAACTTCATGCATGTTTAAAGAGTGTATGACTGAAATAACAAGTTATGACATTATCAGGTCAAAAGTTCAGTTTCTCATGGTCTAAGTAAACAGACAAAATTGTCACTGATGAACTTCGCAAAAGGCGATTAACATAAGTTTGGGGGATGGGGCATGGCAATTGCATTATTTGAATCAAACTGCTTCAGAAACCACATGTGACGGTATTGCCTCCCCTGCTTTGCAGTAGTGTGACAAAACTTCTGAACATGCTCTTTTGTGTGATCTCTTACACCTTCAGCCTTCCGGAAGTATCCTTTCCTTTTCTTCATTTTTCTCACTCATCGCTTTTATTTGACATAAATAATGACTTTTCATTCGTTATTTTCACTATTTTGCTCTATGCTGGACATATCATGGTGAAGTCTCTAACACGCCACTCCCCTATGGCAGTATTTGCTACGAAAGTATTTGCTATAGGGCTGTCTTTATCTTGCTTGCCACTCCTCAGACGTGTTTCCATTTCGCCAGCTGAACTGTGGTATTTTCGTAACAATACCCAGTCGTCAGACCGGTCACCCGCTGATCTCTGAATCTGTCTGACCACCTGTGGAAACGTGTCAGTCAAACATTTGACCCCATTGGAAAGCTGTTGATCATGTTGACACAAGCTTGTTTGCGCGTACGATGAAAGAAGACAACACTGTCTTTCGGAGACATGCAGATAAAGGGGATAATTAGATAATCTGTCGGGGCAGACAGCTGGGAGGAAATCATTACGCCAGAAACACAGGGTCACAATATTGTGATCGACATAGGTGCGTGCGCCGGAAGTCTAATGTAACGATTTGACATCACTGTTGTAAGAGGCAACGCGTGTATATTAAATTTAATATTTCCAAATACGCGTGGGATGAGTAATGATAAACTTCCCCACCCAAACAGTGCTAGATGGATTTGATTGGTTCGCCAGAATCTACAATGATTTGATTGGAACATTCGGCAAAAACACAATTGGGATTTGAAACTAAGGAGTATGAGATATAATGCAGAAATCGGAAACAGAACAGACAGACTGCATCGCAGCGTCAGCTAAACACCTCCTACAAGCCAGAGGAAAGAGGATAGGACTTACAATTCCACAACTAGAAGTACCAGATCGAGTATTGGGCAACTTTGGAATTTACAAATAAACCCGCCATTTTAATACAAGACTGGAACTTTGGAATCTTATCACAAGGAGTCAGAGAGGAATTTTAATAAAAGTTTTCCCAGGCAGGAATTTGCGGAACACCAGCCGTCAGAGGAATTAATTAATATTTCACAGACCAAGTCATAAAAGGAATTATATAAAATGTTTTCCCAGGCCAGGAATTTGCAGAACACCAGCTGTCAGAGGAATTAACTCATATTTCCAGACCTCAGTGATTCAAACAGCATCTAACTAAAGGGCTGTGGATCCATTCTAATCTGTGCCAGGAGAAGTTTGTATTCCCAAAATTTTGGGTTCGTGGTTACAAGCCATCAGACTTAAGTACTGAAGTTCCTACGCCACTAGTGTGATAGAAGAGTATCACCACCAACTGCCTATAGTGGACGAATTATGTGGAGAAGTGTACTCATTACCAAAAGGAAGTGACGGAACCACAGCTGCAGGACTCATCTGGAGCTAAGTTTTATATAAAAGGCTGCAGCAAAAATACGGACATTATTAACGCAATACCAAAACCTCAATGAGGAAGAATTTAATATAACTTTCACCCCATTTAATCCTTATTTTAACTTGTGGAACTAACTGACTATTAAATTTTTTGTATGTTATTTTACACTAAACAATAATTGTTGATCCAGTTTATATGCACGAAAGCAAACGTAAGAGCCAGTCTTTCTTGATAAATACATATATATATATATATATATATATATATATATATATATATATATATATATATATATATATATATATATATATATATATATATATATATATATATATATTTAAATATAGAGCCATTACTTATAAGAGGGCATTCGTTGGATTACTCCAACTGGGGGCTTGACGGGCCAGAACCAATGCATAAACCCTTCACAAAAGGCGACGGGCCAGATAATAAGTTAACAAATTTGCTCAGCCCTTAAGCAGCGCTTTGTTCTTGACTTCTGGGAATATCTTGTGAAGGCTCCTATAAGGTGGAAACGCCATTCATCTTCTATCTATATCTTTGCAAAGAGTAATCTTGCGCGAAGACAGATACCTTGGACGACCTACTTTTAGATACGCTTGCATTGTGACAATTAGTGGATTATTACTGCAAAGCAAGGGGAGGCAATCCCGTGACAGGTAGTGGTCCGACAGTGGCCAAAACTCAAGAGTATCTAAAGTTTGTCGTCAAAGGTGTCTATCTTCGCACAAGATTACTCTTGGCAGAGATGTAGATAGAAGGGTAATGACGCTTCTATCCCAAAGGGAGTCTTCACAAGATATTCAGAAAAGCGAAAACAATGCTGCATTGGCTGAGCACGTTAATTCTACGAGAATGATCTGCCGACAACTTTTGTGAAGGATTAAGCAATTATTAGTTTCAGCTCGTTAAGCCCTCCCCTCTGATTTACTCAGTGGAATTCTTATTATAGCTCTGTTTAGAGTGTGTTTAGTAAACTGACTGAGACAAACATGCAGTACATTTAAAATGATTTAATCGAAGTTAAATTTATATAATTACAAATAACAGATTTAATAATCATTTAGTTTTAACAAGGGTTAAAATAACTGAATAGTTTAAAAGAAAAGGTTCATCATTGACTGATAGTAGGTTTTATGAAAAAAGTTCACCTTGGCAGCTTATATGTTTCACTTAGCTGCCAATAGTGGTTTCTGCTCCCGCTGATGAGTCATGTGCAGATAGGTCACTGGAGTTTTCGCGTCTCTGGTCAAGATTAAAGGTACAGCACGTTCCCATAAATGCCAAGGAGTAACTGCCAAGCTGGTCCTGCGTTTCTACGTCTGTCCACTTCTACCCTCATTTTGTTCCAGAGATTAATACCTTGCTGGTACCACCAACAACTATGGTACAAGAATAGAAACAAAACGCTCTCCTGAGTATTGCGTTTTCCCAACACATACTTTTGTGTCCCCTTTCTTATTCCACCATCCCATTTATCTCAGAATTTACCCTCGATGAGAATTAAATTTAATCCATCGAGAGAAAATTTTCTTTACATTTAAATTAAATAGCTTTATCCTTATTTTATATTTAAATGAAAAGGTTAATAGTACAGATAGAATATCTTTACATTTACATCTCCACTGTTTGAAAAGTGTTCACAATATAAACTGAATCTGTTTTCATTTACATTTACACTGATTGAAAAGTTTGAAACTTTCATTAAATTTACAGTGAATATGTTTACATAGACATTTACACTGGTTTGAAACTGTAAGTATTATACTTAGAATGTACATCATTTCTTTCATCTTTCCCTCCCTGCTCTGTATGGAACTTGGAACTTACTTATGCTTTTAAGCTCTCTCTAAGAGACTAGCAATAAAGCAGTCACCAGCCCCTGCAGTGGTGGTTCATGAAATCATCATTCTATACGCTGAGTTTGCCAGCCTCAAATAACTTGGATATCCACTAGCGATTTTCACATATTATAATATGTACATATTACAATGTGAATATTAATATTAATATTCACATGGTAATATATACATATTAGTTCAAATGTTAGTAATGAAAAATATAGAATGTAAAATGACAACTTACGCCAATCCTGGCTCACAGATATTTTGCTCAGATGAATGAAGTTAAGGCACTTGATTAGGTCTCTTACGTGTGTTCTTGGGGTCGTCACTTTTTATAAGTAAATTCCTTCTATGACTTCGTGTGCTTCAGTTTCCTCAGCCTTCATTATTAAAATGGGTTTCCTGGGCTATGTAGGTTCTTCAAGATTGTTCCACAAAGTCCGGCCCGATAAATGGAAATTCTGAATTCTGACTTCTGGCAAGTCTGGTTGTGTCTTGGCAAGCGTGAAACTCACAGTGTCTTAACACTGAAGCGTGTCAAGTTATATTCACTGTCCTCCCCCGCATCTGTTTGTTATGGGGAAAGCTCCAATCATTTTCAAACATGCTGGTTGGAAGGGGGGGGGGATTTAAAACATTTCTGACATGAAAAAATTTGAACGTAATTTATAGGTCACCTTTCCCATATATGGTATGAAAACATCCGATTCTTGGCAGGCGAACTTACCAACATATCTGTAAACTCATACGACAATGTGCCTCAGATGTAACTGTAGTAAGATCTCTGATACCCCGATCAAATAGATAAAACATTACTGCTTATAAATTCAAATACTATAGAGATAAAATAGGGAGTTGTGTTCAACATCATCACCATCGCCCGCAATCGTGTTGGTTCTAACAAGCAGTAACGCCATAGTAAACGACACACAAAACTGTTAGCTTTTCCCCTCTCCGCAATACCTATTGCCACTAAAATAAAAGCCTTTTGACAGACCGAAATGCATAGTTAGTTTCAAACGGAGCGATAGAATAAAGAAACGGAGGAGTGAAATGAGAGACGGAAAAATGCAACCTTGACAAGCGTTGGTTTTTTAATCTCGAACTAGAACGACAGCGACAGCTGACGTCACAACCTTGCTTAGTCTAACACTAACGTGAATGAATGGTTGGGACTTTGAATAAAACTACTTGGCGTTAGTTACGTTGTTGCTATGGCATATTTTTTTTCCCAAACGTATCTGCTATTGAATGAGAGGAAACCCACCGCTTTGTCTCCTACCCGTAGTGACAATTTAAATCTAACGAAACCGTTTTGCGTTAGGCAAAACGCGTACAAGCAAGAGAGAGAGAGAGAGAAATGTAAATGGGGGATATGCATGGAGGCATATTTGAAAAGATAGCTTATGCAGTGTGATAATGAAAGTGAGAAGGGTAGAAAAAGGGTGGCCCAAGAAACCTCCATGAATAATAAAATAAAAGCAAGGACAGTTGACAAATAAAATGATAATATTTGTTTATTAGAAGATAATACTACACATAATGTTATAATATCTTACAGTAAAAACGCTTAGATAATAACAGAAATATTGTAAAGAAAAGACAAAGAGACAGACGCATTGATGTCCTCACTCAACTTTGCCAGTCTTGGGAAGGGGGGGGGGGGGAAGGGGGAGGACGTTACAATTTTGAAAGTGTAATTTATTTTGAAAAAAAGACCAAGTGAGGCATAACATAATTCGATTGGCTGTGGCAGAATAGACTAACAGTAGTGATAAAAACGATCTGAAGCCAGTGTTGGACGCCACTCGAAAATAAATTTCAGAAGTAGTGTTAGCATCAGACGCAAGGAATTCTTGAGACATTACCTTCGCTGTTCTGCACCAGCGGCGATCAGAGTGTGACCATTGGTCGCCGGTTAACATACTTATTGTGAAATATTTCATTGATGCGGTAAGATAAACATTTATATAACCATTATTAGGATTGAATGTGTATTTGTATTATTGAATGTGTATGCATTATTGATGGGTAGAGGCTAAACCAGAAAAGCGCCAAACTCAACACTTTGTGTATGCCACAAGTGATAGTAGGTAAGATTACCATTTCTATTAAAAGCCAGGCAGGCTTTCTTAAACTTTGGGAGAGAATGAAAAGATATAGATGGAAATAAAATATGATATTATTATGATGTAAGACCAGAAAACCACTGGCCGTCTTCAGCAAGTCACAGTGTTTGCACATGACTTTATATAATTAACTATAATTTCTTCTATGACAAGGAATGTATCAAACAGATGTTTGAAGATTACCTGATGATGAATAGGGCACCAAATCAGATAGGAACGATAGCTATTTATCTAGCAACTCCACTGATCTTGAAACTGTTGATAATGTTTAATTGTTTAGAGATAGAGATAGGTGTATGATGTACTAAGGAGGCCTTAATCCTCTTAATTTCAGGGTTCCATCGTGAAACAATCAGTGAGCCACATACCAAAATATACGTACTACTGAAGCTGCAAGCTCAAGGCAAAAATTACCTGTTTGCCTTAAATCAAAAGAGTTCTGAAGCAGTGTTCAGACATTGCAGTCATGAAGAAGGTGGTTGTGAGAAGGACATCACAGTGTTCCAGGAAATAAAGTTAAGCCCAATTGTCCACGGGCGTGTGTTAGTTCTACACATAGCAGATAAAGAAAGAAAGTGCGACAATTGAAAGCACGCAATAAAAATCAGTACAAAAATGTAACTGATATAGCCGTAGTGAAACAGAGATCGAGAAGGGTCTCCCTATTCTATCACACCACCAATGGAAAACCTTACATAGTATTTTAGCGCAGTTTTCTTTCAAGGAAGCCAATTACTTTGGTGGTGTCGTGCAAAGCCGGCCCCAGGGATTTTTAAGCTGGTGCGAGGTTTCGTTTTGATGTCCCTCTCCCCACCCCTCACCCTTACTATGCTGTATTGTTCATTTATGAGGGTTAATTGTAAACAATTTAGTTGGATCACTATAATTTCCCCTTTTTTTTAAAAACCTTTTGTGTCCCCTGTTTTCCCTTCCCCCCCCCCCCCCCCCCCACCCGCATCGCTTACACCACCCTCAACCGGCCGTGATCCCATGCTACCCAGGGATTAACAAGGCATATATATATATATATATATATATATATATATATATATATATATATATATATATATATATATATATATATATATATATATATATATATATATATATATATCCAGCAAAGGTGCTGGATTTGATTCACGGTATCGTTACGTCCCAATCTACCCAGATGCATCCGGGCACCTGAGTTAGGAAAGGTATAGACAGCAAGGTAGGGAACTGGTCACTTCACCTCTCGATGCTGGACCTAGTATAGTGAAGTCTCTAACACTTCACCCACTCTCACCCAAGCCCTACGGCAGTATCTACTATGGGACTGTGTTAAATAGTATTTGTTATCAAATGGGCTGATAAATTATATCCCAGGGTCTAATTGATAAAGTTCTTTTGATGTATATTTGGCAAAGTATATCTCTGTTGAAGTGATTAAACTGTTGTAGTACATGCGCCCACACAGAGCAGATGATAAATAGGTTAGGACTGAACTGTGACTGTGTATAAAGTCTGTGGTGAGTGGTATGAAGGGTACAGTCACTCACCCTGTACTGTCAAGCATAGATCAACGAATCAGACTGGTGTTCATTTCCAATTGACAGCACATCATTTATTCACACAGCAACATCAATCCGATACGATACACTACACAAGTACAACAGGATACACAAAATCAATAATAATCAATTACACAGAATGTCACAGCTGTTCAGTATGATGTAAACCCTGTTTATATCGCAGTTCTAATGTTACATCAGTAAATCCACCAGAACGACTGCTAACACTGCAGTTACAAAACGCCACCCAGGCTTAAATCTATATATAATAGCAGTTCTAATGTTCCACCCGAACGACTGCTGACACTGCAGTTACAAAACGCCACCCAGGCTTAAATATATATATATACTCAAAAGACTGTCCGCTCTGTAGTCTATGAGTAATCTGGCCTGCACAAAGCCTGGCCTTATAATCTCTTCAATAACTCTGATATATGTTCATGGATTCTTAAATCTATATATCCACCAGAAAAACTCTCCCTCCATAAGGAACAATGGCCTTACCATATCCTAGCGCCGTTCCTGCACAATAGAAATCTCTCAGGGAGGTAAATATGATTCAAAACATCGGCCTGTAGACACCAAGGCCTCAGAACATGTCCCTGACATAAAGCACACCTTATCTTCTCTTATCTTCCCTTATCTGCAGATAATCACACCTAAAATAGGCAAATAATGGTACACCTTGAAAAATGGCCAAACATCGTTCCCGTACACTACCCTTGGGAACACACACAAGACACTGGGCTGACTCCAGTCAACCGCCCAAACTTAGACTCCTCTCCGACTGCCACGGGAACACACACATGAATCCTCCCGCCAAACAGTCACCGGACCCGGCTGTTCACGGACACCCCGTGAGCTATTCACAGCCGGCCGAAACCAGTACAGGATCACTAAATGACCAGCGCTCACACGCTTTCTGTACACTCTGTTTTTTTTTTAACATATAAATGTTTTAAACAACTCACAATTAAACAAGCCGACAAGTGCTACAACCCTGAATTCACACTGTATAATCAGTATAGTACGTATCATTCCCCTTTGACCTTAACAGACTGCCTTTACCTTTACCATTATAAGTCACCACCAGCACATTTAAGAATTCCGAACATGTTTCCACGTAAGGCTATAACAAAATGGCGTTTATGTTAAACAGCAGCATCCTGCACTTGTTATTTCCATCCAAGATCAATACTAATCCAGATCGATTTAAAAAAAAAAATAAATTAAAAGCAGACAAACTTCATGAGCCTGATTCTGCGATGATGAATCACAAATTCATTTAATCTCCACCGTGATTGGAAGTTCTGCACACCTAACGTCCATTGACCTTTTGTCCAGCGTCTCTTCCCGGTTCTTATTACTGGAACCTGACATAGGATCAGCCTAATTTAGAGAGAGGGGATGAGAGTCCACGTCAGTGATTATACCACGTATCCATTATTTTCCAGGTCTCTCTAACCGAGACCAGAAATCGATGTCTTGAGACTCTGTAAATTGTTAACTCTAAGGGACAGAATAAAAGTAAATGTAATCCCACGCAGACGAAAAGCATGAGCCATAGTTGTTGGGGCGCGGCAGGAAGGATGGCCACCGACCGAGCAAAATGGGGACAGTTTGTTGTTGCCCTTCAAGACGCCGGAGCCGCGGTAGCATAGTGGTTAGTGCACTGGCTTCCTAGCTAGGTGGTCCATGGTTCGATCCCCAATTGAGGTGGGATTTTTTTAGACCGCAAACGGTTCCGGGGTCGACCCAGCCTTATGAATTGGGTACCAGAGCAACTCTGGGAAGGTTAAGGCGGCCGGCGTGATGCTGACCACATCACCCCTAGTGTGCCGATGGTCAAGAAAATATGGGACTAACACCATATTCTCAATATGCCTCAATGGGCGTGTAACGTGATCCTCCCTTTCCCCTACAAGACGCCACTAGGCGTGGTGGCCAATGACTGCTTTGTTAGTCAGGGGTTAAGGACCCAAAGAACACGCAGACGTAGACGCATATAATGTCGTAGAGGAGTAAAGTATGACTTCACTATACCATGTCCAGCATCGAAAGGTGGTGTGAACAGTCCCCTTCCTCACAGCCTTCCTCTAACTCAAGAGCAGAGTCAGGTACCCATTTACAGCGGAGTTGACTGAAGCGTGACACCACCGTGCCTAGAACCCGATACCTTTGCCGCTAGATGCTAGAGCTCTAACCACTCTCCTAATCGGACGCTCTAACTCTAAGAAGTAGACAACAAAAATGAAACACTATAACATCTTTCTTCTCCTCCACACTCCGTTATGTCATCCTCAATGTTTGAATTTAAATAAGATAACTGTGTGCTTACTGTTATTTTTGAAAAATATTTAACATTTAAAAAGATAACATTTTAAACAATAATTTGTAAAATTATCCTTTCTTGCTAGCATGACGAAAGCCCTGAAAATCGCTTGTCCTGGGAAGGACTGCCAGTTACGTCAACTGCCCGTACCTCCTTAGTGGTCAGGCAACACTGGTTGATTTAGATGAAACAAGTAATTAATTACTTACTAAGTCGTCCTCTTTCTACCCTGAGGTGCGTGCCGAGTTATGTCAGAGAGACCGCCATGTTATCATATCGACTGTCTTCCTCCTGCTTGGTTCCAATCTAGTCTTCGGTCCTTCATGGATTGTCTAATTTTGTCCTCCCAGCGAACTCTGAGTTGTCCTGGAGGTCTTGATCCCTGGCTCTTGGCTTCCCATATTTGTCGGGGTAGCCAATCCTTCTTCCATTCTGCAGATATGGTCAAATCATCGTAATTGGAACTGTTCCACTTGGGTCTGCAGGGGCTGGGCTTTGAAGCCTTGACGTATCGTCAGAGGAAACTAGTATCAAGTGTGAATACCTGGTGTTTTTGGTAGTTGGAAATAGTGGCCATATATGAGAAGAGGTTAAATCCGGGTTTTATCCGATTAAATTGAATCAGAGGTTAATTATAAAAGATGAACAAAGTACGTTGTGACAGGCAGAGTCGACACTACGAATGTCTGAAGATGGACGAGGTCTCATGGTGGCGGCACCTCCCCCATCCATGTACTATTACGGGATTCGATTTTATGCTACTGCGTTGGATCACACTATAATTTCTCCCAGTGGTGCTCACTGTAACATATTACAAAATTCAATGCACTTCTGTTCTTAAAATCTTATTCTTAGTAATTTCTTTATTTTCTTTATTCAAGCTGGATTACAGTTGGGCGCTCAATGCGTAGTCTTTAATATAGGCGTAGAGGAAACCGTTCAGTTTCTTAAGCAAATAATTGTTTTACTTTAACATTTTCTGTTTAATTTTTCTTGTTCTTTAAAAATATTAACATGTCCTGATTCTATACTATGGTCATTCATTTCTTTCTAGTTCATTTCTACTTCACTGGATCTTTGTAGTTAAACGTATCATGACTTAAGATCAATGGTCAATGAACCACGAAAACAAATTAAAAGGCCTGCGTGGTCTTTTAATGGGTGTTCAATTTAGTATTTATGGTGCAAATAAGCGAATTTTCCGTATTTTCATGAAAAGGTTACGGCATTTTTTATTGTCCGTAATAGAACGTTTCACAGACAATTAGTAATTTGGGGAATAATTTCATATTTTTGAGACAAATAAATTTGAGTGAGTAATAATAAACATCTCGTTTAAAATTTGTTTCACATTTAGAACATTTGAACTGATATTACAGTATTTAAAAATCATAATTGATTAGTAACACATTGTACTATTTTATTGAGGGGGTAGCGGTAGATATCTTCTCTTTCTTCCTTGTACCCTCCTTACAGACACCCCGGCGAACTATAAGGGCGGTACACATTCTTGACATGCTCAAATACTGAAAAACTTGTCGCTCGTCCAAAAAGTTTGAAGACCACTAGTGTAACAGAATTAGACTATAAGATGCCACGGCATGGCTATCCATTACGATGGGACTGAATTAGGCGCTCGAAGGTTGGACTTTGGGAGTTGAGCAAACATCCAGATGGTCTGGTGGCGATTCTGACTACAGAGGGTAACTAAAACTGGCGTGTAGACAATTGTGTGCAAATCAATAGCTCTTTATTACGTTTCTTCATTTCTTGGTCTAAATTTGTCTGCCTGTGTCTCTGTCTCGTGTCAGCCTGTTTGTCTGTCTTTCTCTCTATTTACGCTTATTTAAAGTGTCCTTGTGATCTGGGTAGTTCTCTGAGGAGACACAGAAAGAATATGCCTACTGCCCCATCAGGCATGTCGTAGGAGGCCACTAATATGAGGTTGTGCATGAGGCTGATAAACTCACCACGTAAAAGAGCTGTAGAAACTGTGGTAAAATGGGATGTTATAAATATTTATAGGGGACTTAGTGTACTGACTGAGATCAGCTGTGAAGGTATCTGTATCTAATAAGTGTAGTGTATTACAGGTGACCTTACTTGCTACCACATATTTATACCTCAGTCAGAATTATTCTGGAATATTGTGATGACTACGTTGAATGTCTAGGGTTATGTAAATGATGAAGTGTAAGTCACAACAATAACAGACAAATAAACAATTTAATTTATTCCACCACACTTGACAACATTGTGACACTCACATACATATAACACTCTATGAGACTATCTTAACAGAGTCACTGGTAAAATTTCAAATATATATATGTATTAAGTACTTTCACTAATGGAGATCCTGATTCAACTACACAGTGAACCAGGAATCATAATAAAATGTAATCACAATTTATATGTACCTAATGTATAAATATGAATCTTGTAGTGACATATTTTATTAGTATTATACTATGTGTGTCAGTTGTGTAGTGGTACTATGAGGTAATACTGGTTTTGTATTTCAAGATAGGTTGTTATTTGTCATCATGACTTCAAGTGTTTGTTTCTGTTGGAACTAGTATTGGAGATGTTCTCAGTTCCTGGCATTAAAACAATTAATTTTCCTCTGTTTTATTATAAAGTCACTTTTAGAGGGGGGGGGGGGGGGGGGGGGGGGGGGGGCATAATGTTGAGCTCCTCTGGCCACAGGACTCTGTGGGGCATTTCTTTCGTAATGATGAGCGGTTGGCCAAGGAAAAGACTCATCTGCTCGTGATAGGCGGCAAGGCCAAGGAAAGAGGCAGAAAAGCAAGAAAAATGTAAATCCTCTTGCTCGGATAGCCTCCCTGTGTTCTTTCTGGAGACACCTCACTGTTTTGCTATTATGGGACCAAGGAGGGATGAGGCTGTCCGACTCTGGATTCAGCAAGACTTAAAGCTTCTGAACAGGTGCTGCTCAATAACTTTAGGGGACCACAGTCCCTTGAAACAAGAAGGTTGTACTCTCCTACTTCAGAAACTATTTATTTATATACTCACTATTGTTTGCTGATCATTTGAGCACATTAATACATAACAAAAACACTGAGTTCAGAGCGGTAGGCCAACTGCTATTCTTCATCTGTACATTTTACACCCCTAGTATTCTCCTCCCTAAAAATGGTTACTACGCCTCTGCAATTTCAATCTGTAAGTTCTTCTATTGTCAATGTTATAGGATAGGGTCAGTGTACTGCTATTTGGTAATTCCATGTAGTTTTTTTTACTTTTCTCCGACACCACCTTCTGTTCAGGTTGGGGAGCATTTATATATAGGCCTTGCTACTCAGAGGTTTCGCTACTGAACCCACACAATATACAGACATAAATTATTAATTTTACATTCAATTTTCATTAAAAAGATATCAAATATTTTCAAGCCTTACCACAATTCATGGAATAATAAGAAAACAGTTGACTGGTTGAAGAATAATTGGCACAATTATGGCCACAAATTCCGATCTGCCTCTATCTCAGGCTTTTATTTAGAAATTAGATAGAATTAAGCTGCTCTGCTTGCTTCAAACGCGCACTGTTGCTTCAGTAAAGTAATTTTTGGATTAATAGATGGTGGGTGTTGAAAAATCTGAACCAGGACGCGTCTTCGTAATTGACTATATTGACGGGTCTAACCAATTCATGCCATGTTTACCACCAAGCGTTTGAAAAAAAGTTACCCTTTCCATCCGTTCTCCCTAACAACTAAAATTTAGTTAATTTGATGGCTGTACCGACTAATCGTGTTTAGCCTTACATTTATTTCCCGCCAATCAAATAGGAGGTAAGCATGGTTGGACTCCTCTTTCCCGTTACAAGATGGTGGTTTTGAAAAATTCGGGTTAGCCACTGAGATGATTTCTGATGTGAGGTGTTGTAGAATGACAGGGTATGACACCCTGATGAATGTATTTTGGGAGCTCTATAACTTGTGTTAAATTAACCTAGACGATTTTTGCGGTAACTTTACTTAACCAGTATTCTTTGTTAAGCAAGTCTAAGGACCGGTTTTCAATATTATATAAGTGTTTATAAGGGGTGGGGCTAAGTGGCTGTGCGTTTCAAAATTATGTATGTTATTTTTTGTGATTATTAGGAGTTGGAGTCGACTGCACCTCTGTATTTTGTTTTTTGGATATAACCCTTGCTCACTTCAAACGTCTTTTGTCAATTAGGGGTGTCTTCATGCTGTTAAGCTGTTCAGTGAGCTTAATTGTATAATCAGGACTTTTTCGGATTGTTCAAAAGCTAGGTTACATTATGTCATGGGTTCGTTCTAAGATTTGAAGACATAAACTCTCGTTTTTGGGTAGTGTTTTCTGTGTCTTTGTTTTTCACTGTCGACACACCTGATTGAATCAAAACTAGTGTTGGGGGCTGTTGGCCTTAAAACTGTGATGGTAGTAAATTGTTTATTGGACTCGCGAGACTGTTGTAGTGAATTAGCGGATGCGGTTCCGGCTTAGTCTTTAGCACATCCCTCCATGCTCCCTTGTTTTCTATCCTAGTAGTAGTGTTATGTTTAATGGGGGTACACTTAGTATGAAAAATTAGGTAGTAGTTCAGCCGGTAACGCATGCGGTTGCGTTCACTGTTGCTTTCAGCCCATTTTAGTTTTGCTAGTGTCCCATAGTCGTTAAGTATTTACAAGTGAGTATGAAGTGTAGTAACATGGAATTTTAATATCATAGGTCAGCTTGCGATATCTCAAGGTTTTGTTTTTCTTAGAAAAGGCAGTTACAGTTTTACTACGTTTTATCGAGTTTGAGGAAAGAAAGCGTGTAGTGATAGCAGTAGGCTTTTATACTATCAACGTGGGAAACGTTACCAGTTTGCAGTACGAATTAGCTAGAAAACAAGGGAGGCGGGAATTGGGGGATTTTTCGAGTACAGAGTCATTGTGATGTGAGGGGGGGGGAAAATTTGGGCTAAATACAGCACTGTTCTTTTTACCATTTTCTTTCCTTTTATTTAAAGTTATTTGTTAGGCTTTTTTACATTTACGTTTTAAAATTTATATATATGTGGATTTAGGCAAAAGTTTCTATGCACCGATTAAATCAAATTCTCCCTCCCCACTTAAATCAGACGTTATATGTCAGTCTATAATTCTATATACACATAGAGAAAATTTATTATTATTTCCTGGGGTTTAGGGTGATTCTCTCATCACACGGATGGTCGGCGGCTTAAAAAATCCGCTTTACCAGAGATCCAGTTCGTTGTTTTTCCACTTATATTATACTCTATGCTGTAAAACTCAAATGGGCCATGCAAATGTCAAAAAGACCAACGGGAGTGTAATCTGAAGTTCTCATGTCTAGCCTGTGCTAGAAAACGACAAAGGTTTGTGATCCGTTTGCAACTTAAATGCCTTCCCATACAGATAAATATTGAATTTCTTTATCGCCCATATTACTGCAAGACATTCTTTTTCGCTAGTTGAGTAATTGGTTTCAGCTTTATTCAACTTTTCTGCTAGCATATGCCACTGGGCTTAATTCCCCATCCAAATGCATCTGATCTTCTGTAGCAGAGTTGCACCTAACCCAATATTACTGGCATCAGTCCTTACTAAATGAATTCTTGACTTAAGTCAGGTAATTTCAAAATAGGTTTGCTTGTGAGCTTTTCCTCAATTCCTGGTAAGCTAATTCACATTGTGGTGACCACGTAATTCGATTTGGATTTCCTTTACGTGTCAAATCAGTTAACGGTGCACATATGGAATTAAAGTTTTTGATATACTTTTGGTAGAAACCACATAATGAGACAAAGGATCTCACGTCTTTCTTGGTTTGTGGTCTCGGGGCTTTCTTTAGTTTCTCTAAATTCTTTGGGTCAGGGGTCATGTTTCCCTGATAAACTGTGTGTCCAAAGAATTCTAATTCTTTACATCCAACGCAACATTTGGTTGGTCGGGCTGTTAAATTCGCTTCCCTAAGTCGATTAAACAGCATGTTCAGAGAGTCAATGTGTTCCTCAAATGTTTCTGTTGCTATAAGGATATCATCCATGAAATTTGTGATACATGGATTATTCAGAGGGTCCAATAATTTTCTCATCATTCTAGAGAAGACACTAGGCGCATTCTTCAATCCAAATGGCAATCTGTTAAACTCATAGTGTCCCTCTGAGGTACTAAAAGCTAGGTATGGTCTAACCTCAGGCTTTACTGGAATCTGATAGTATCCTTTACTCAGATCCACTTTTGAGAAATATTTAGCTTTATTTAGCCTGGCAAACAGCTGATTTGTATCCGGCAATGGATCCACCTGTCCTTCTGTAATAGCATTCAGTCTCCTGTAATCTATACAGAGTCTATGTTCTCCAGAGGGCTTCCTTAGGAGTACAACACCGAAACTATACGAAGATTCACTGTGTGAAATAATTCCTTCCTTCAACAAATAGTCTATCTCTTCCTTCAAAGCTTTCTCCTTAGCAAAAGGAATCGAATATGGTTTCATACAGACAGGAGTGGGGTCTATCAGTTTCATATTCTATTCCAATAGGTTTGTATGCCCTGGTCGGTCTGTTAACACCTCTGCATGATTATTTAGAACCTGTTGCACTCTCTCTTTCTGATTTTTCGTTAAATGTGTACTGATTTTCACCTGTGCCGCTGTCTCACAGGGGTGTAATGGATATTCAAATGATGAAAGTGGTTCCTTTTTCATCTCCATGGCAATGGACAAGGTCAACAAGTGTGTCTCTTCCTGATGTTCTCTTTCAAAATATTTCTTCAGGAGATTCACATGATAGATTTTTTCTTTCCCCTTCTTATCTATCTTATAATTTGTTCTAGACACCTTCTCTAGAACTGTATATGGACCTTGCCATCCAATTTGTAACTTATTCTGACTCCCGGGGAGAAGAAGCAGTACCTTCTCTCCCACAGCCAAATCTCTGTCTTTCGTCTTTCTGTTATAATAGGCAGCATGTTTCTTCCTGGCTTGTTTCAAATTTTCATTGGCAAGTTTCCAGCCAGTTTTTAACCGAGTGGTCAGCTCATTCACATATTGGTATGAAGATGTAATGTTTTCCTCTGCCTTTTCATCAGTCCACGTTCTTAACAGAGCTTCGAGTGGACCTTTTATTGGCCTTCCAAACAATAATGTTGCCGGGGCCATACCGGTTGAACTATGGGGTACCTCCCGATAAGCAAAAAGGGCGGCGTGCAGGTACTGGTCCCATGTATCTGGTTTTTCGTGTGCCAACTTTCTCAGGATCGACATCAATGTGCCATTAAATCTTTCCACTTGGCCGTTCCCTTGGGGATGGTACACACTACAATGGAAGTGTTTGGCCTGGAAGATCCTGAAAACTTCTTCAGTTAGTTTCCCCTTGAACTGAGAGCCATTATCAGTCAAGATTTGATTGGGAAAGCCTAACCTTGTGAAAATTGTGAGCAAAGCCTCTGCCACATGTTTTTAGAATCAATCGATGACAGGGCTACCGCCTCTCCCCACATAGAACAAGTGTCCACCAGAGTCAGAATGTAGCTGTTCCTTCTCTTGGTTCGGGTGAGAGGTCCCACAAGATCCACGGCAACTCTCTCAAAGGGTGTTCCCACTATGGGCATTTCCCCCAGAGTTGCTGGTGCAGTCCAATGTTTAGGTGCTACTCGTGGGCACTCTGGACAGGATTTTACATATCGTTTGATATCTTCAGTTATTCCTGGCCAGAAATAGTGACAAGCTATTCGCTGTCCTGTTGCGCTGATTCCCATATGACCACTGAAGGGAATCGCATGCCCTAGTTCCAACACTTTAGTCCTATATGAAGTGGGAAGGACCAGCTGTCCGTGACCATTGGATTCAGATCCAGCCTTCCTATATATCAGTTTGTTCTTCATATAAAACTCTCCCTTGCCTGGAGGTGTATGAGATTTGGGCAACTTCTTGAAAACTATGGCTTGAGTGTTTTTGTCCCTCAGCCTGTGCCTTCCTCATCTCATCTGGATGAGTATTTATTGGATTATCCTCCTCCTTTTTTAGACTGTGATCTGGTCTGCACTGTTGCCAATATCACAGGTCTCTTGGGATTCCCCAAGAAGACATATCTACACCCCAATATTAGAGGGTAGATATGCTCATTTATCACTGCTGCTTTTATTATTCCTTCCACAGGGGGGAAGGGTCGCGTTTTCACTTTTTTCGGGTATCGGGCGACGGGAAAGTGTCATGGTAAGCTACATCCTTGGTTGCAGTTTTTGGCAGATTGTTTTTGAATCTCCACTGTATTCTGTGGTGTATTGAATTCGGCCTGCTCCTAAAACCAGAGGTGAGGAACCCTCACAACGCGGATAATCGTAATCTAAACAGGTATCATATAAACACCTTATAGTGACACCATTACAGATGACATCTTCACACACTGGGGGGTGGTATGGTTCCTGTAGTTCTTCAGGTTTGACCTTCTTTTCCTTTTTCCCCGATGTCCTAGCAGCACAATGAGGAGGTTTCCTTCTACAATGGTCAGTGTCTCCAGATTGATTGTTTTTATCTCGTTACAATTTTTACTTACCACGCAATGCCTTTTCCCTTGGTTGGAAAGATTTTTTCCTTTCATTCATATTTCCTTTTCATCCCGAATTCTCGTGGGGTTTTATTTTTTTATATTGTCATACCCGTGGCCCTATTTTGTCACTCTCAATGATTTGGTGCCTATTACCTTTTTGTTTTGAATCTTGCTAGGATCAAAATTTATTTAAAGTTTAAAGTTCTGTGGGTGCCCTAAAATAATTTATCGCACCTTGTTTTCCCTTTTTGTTACCTGTAGATGTTTAAACCTCCTGCACATGAGCTGCTTTGAGATACCTTTCTGGCAGCAACATTTTTAGCAACTGCGCACCCAGCCTTCCCCTCTGCTCCACGAATTGTTCCCATGATTGAGAAAACCTTTCTCGCTCTGGTTGAGTGAGCCAATGGACATCTACCCTTAGTTGTGTTCCCACTATTAAGACGGGACCATTTCACTTAAGACTGATCTTGGGTTTTTTCCCCCCCAGAGAGGGTTGTAAACGTATTCTCCAAAGTATGATTGTCTTCTAACCGTGCGGGCTAGAGAAACTATGGGGTGATAGGTTTTTTCACCTCGACATAGTAGTTTGGGTTGTAGCATTGTAATGGCCTAACATAATTTTTTTAGCTATAAAATAAAATTCGGCGTTATTCTTTTTTTCATATCCCTTAAACAGCAAATAGTAATGAGGCTCTGCGGCTTTTTAACAGTGGTGTCCCCTAAAATTTTCCTGAAGATGCACCTCTGCTTGGGAGCTGAACTTTTGTTGCAAAAAATAACGTCCATTTCTAGCCTGCTGATATTGCCACCCCCAGACGAAAGTCCCCCCACCCTCTTGAAGAGATAAGAGATCTTTAAGTCTCCCCACCCACCGTTTGTCGATCTCTAGCTCTCTTGAAGAGACCCCCATAACGTGTGGGGTAGCGATAATTAGTTCATAATCTCTATTTAGATAAGCTTCCTCCCCCCTATAATTATGAACGTCCCTTATTTCTTCTCAACAAACATCGCGTGATCTTGGTCGCAAATGAATGGGTAAAATTTGAATAGGATTGTGGCAGATAGCCTGAGAGGTTGAGGCCCTCCCCTTGGGCTAGCACGTGGCAAAACTATCACAGGGGGTAAAGGGACACTGGCACCATTTTTGCAGGAAGGAAAGCAATGGCCACTTGAAACTCCAAAAACTTCCCTTAGTCGTAACCCTACTCATGTTTCCACTTTGTAAATTCTCCCCCTTCTCCTCCCCCTTTTCCTTTTTCTTGGCTTCCTTTCTTGCCAGCTGAATCTCTTTTTCTTCTTCTTGAAAATTTCCCCTTCTGCAAGCCTGATCTTCATGTTCCTCTCGGGTCTTTTTCCAATGCTGCTTTAGGCCTCATTTGTCTCAGCTCCTCGATCTTGCCAATCCTCTCTTTTTGTTAATTTTCTTTTTCAGTCTCCCTTCTCGCTCAAACTTTCTTTCTTCGGCGCCTCTTTGTTGATGTCTAATCGTTTCTTTCTCACGTTTGCAAATATATTATGTCGAGACCATTCTAGCAGTTGACACTTTTAGCAATGTCATAATTGTGCAGCCCGACCAATTCCGCATTAGAAACTCGTTTCGCGCAAAGTCTGTACAGACTCTATGCAGAGTTCGCGCAGTACGAAATTTTACCAAGTCGGCCATATTGTCTAACATGCGTAACTTGTGTAGAAACCAATTCTAATCTTCATATCAATAATTTTTCTAAAGGACAACTACAGGCCCCGAGAAGCTCTGCCTTGTAATGAGCTCGCGCTACTCCAAGTACTACCTTTTATTATTCCGCCCCCACCCCCCCAATGCGAATCGCGCCTATAAATTTGTAATAGTGAGTAGAAAAGATGTTGTAATGTTATTCCGGTGCCCAATGGATAAGTTGTAAAAAATTTCTTACCCCCGCATAATTTTCAACTAGAGATCAGGCAATTTTATATACAAATTTTTTTTTTTCCTTTTTTTTTTTTTTTTACGGGGCTTTTTTTTTTTTTACCCTATTTATGTGGGGGTTAAATGGGGGGTTTGGTTATTAAATGGATTTTATATTTTGGTGGTAGTGTCAGAACGTTTGATGTGGTATCTTTGACATGACGTTCCCTAGATGAGTAGTGGTGTGTGTAGGGGGGTGGAGGGGGGGGGGGGGGGGGGGGGGGGGGGGGGGGGAGGGGGGGGGGGGGGGGTGGGGTGGGGTAGAAAGCCTAGGATCAGCTGAGATAGAGAGTATGGTATCTAATTTAGAAGTTGTCAGTGTTATTACAGGTGATCCTTTACTTGGCTACCACATTTATACCTCAGTCAGAATTATTCTGGAATATTGTGATGACTACGTTAAATGTCTAGGGTTATGTAAATGATGTAATGAGAAGTGTAAGTCACAACAATAACACAGACAAATAAACAATTTAATTTATTCCACCGCACACTTGACAACATTGTTGAAACTCACATTATCATATTAACCACTCTATGAGACTATCTTAACAGAGTTAGTCACTGGTTGAAAATTTCAAATATATATATGTATTAAGTACTTTCACTAAATGGAGATTACTGATTCAACTACACAGTGAACCAGGATCATATAAAATGTAATCACAATTGTATATATGTACCTATTTAATATGAATTTAGTGACATATTTTATTAGAATCCTATTGTGGGTACAGTGTAGTGACATACTTTTAATATAGTTTTGTGAGCTATTTCCAAGAGTAGGTTGTTATTTTGTCTTCTGACTTCAAGTGTGTGGTTTCAGTTGGAACTGTATTGGAGTGTTCTCAGTATTATGAATTTTCCTCTGGTAATTTTACTGGGTTTTGTATTTTTTTAAGATAGGTTGTTATTTTATTTTTTTTTATCCATGACTTTTAAAAGTGTTAATTGTTTTCTTGTTATTGGTAATTTTACTAGCTATTGGAGATGTTCTTCAGTTATATTGGCAATTAAAAGAACATTAATTTTTACCTATGTTTTTAATTTATTAAAAGTCACTTTTTGTTTTAGAAGACTTTTAGGCGGGGGGGGGGTGCATAATGTTGAGTCCTTCTGGCCACCTGACTCTTATCTTTCGTGATGGATGGCAGGAAAAGGAAAAGACTCTCGACTACTGTGCTCGATCAGCCTCCCATGTGTTCTGTTTGGAGACACCTCATGTTTGCTATTCTATGGATCGCAAGGAGTATGCCTGTCCGACTTCTGGATTCAGCAAAGCATCTGACCAGGTGCTGCTCAAGACTAAAGTACTTTAAGACACACAGTCCCTGAAACAAGAAGGTTGTACCTCTCCTACTTCAGAACTAAACTAATTTATACTCTATCTTTACATTGAGCACAATACATAACACAAAAACACACTGAGTTCAGATAGCGGTAGGCCAACTGCTATCTTCATCTGAAACATTTTACGACCTCTAGTATTCTCTCCCTTAAATGGTTACTACGCCTCTGCAATTTCATCTGTATAGTTCTTCTATTCAATAGGATAGGTTTTGTCAGTGTACTATTTGGTAATTTAATTCCATGTTCAGTTTTATCTTTTCTCGACACCTTCTGTTCAAGTTGAGCTGTAGAGTATATATAGGCCTTCTATGCCTCAGTGTTCGCATACTGAACCACACATCATATACAGACATAAATTATTAATTACATTCAATTTTCATTAAAAGATATCAAATATTTCTAAGCTTACCACAACATTCATGGAAAAATAATAAACATACAAGTTACGTATGGACTGGTGAAGAATTTAATGGCACAATTTATGGCACAAATTCCGATCTGCCCTCTCTATCTCAGGCTTTTATTTAGAAATAGATAAGCTGATTCAACAACGCACTGTTGCTTCAGAAAGTATTTTTGAAAATTGGTGTTGAAACTGACGCGTGGCTAAGTGACTATATTGACGGGTCTAACCAATCGTGCATGTTTACCCAAGCGTTTGAAAAAAGTCACAGTACCACCTTCCAATCCGTCTCCCCTAACAACTAAAATTAGTATTATATAGTCCGACTAATCGTGTTTAGCCTTACATTTACTTTCCCGCCAACCTCAAATAGGATAATATAGAGGTAACATATTGGGGACCTCTTTCCCGTACAATGGTGGTTTCTATGGGGTTTAAAAATTCTTAAGCCACTGAGCGATTCTGATTTTTGGTGTTGTCCCTGACAGCACCCTTATTATTTATTTTGGATATAAACTTGTTAATTCCTTAGACTGCATTTGCATAACACTTCAACATATTCTTTGTCAGCAAGTCCTAAAGGAACCCAAATATATAAGTTTTAATGGGGCTAAGTGGCGGCGTTTCAAATATGTATTTTTCTCTTCTAGGATAGTCGTGCCTGCTGTTTTACCACTTCCTCAAGCTTCCAAACTTTTAGGGGTGTCCTGCTGTACTGTCAGACTAATGTCAGGATTTTTCGGACATATAAAAACAACAGTAGAATGTCAGGTTTTTAAAAGCATTTTGTACTTTTCGTTTTTAAAACCTTAGTGTCATCGGTAGTGTTTTTTTTTTTTTCACCGCCGATTTGAAAAAACTAGTGCTTGTGGCCTTACACGCGTGATGGTAGTAATTGTATAGCGAGACTGTGGTAGTATTGCCTGCGTTCCGGCTTTCAGCCCCTCCCTTTCTTTCTATCCTTAGTCCATCTGTCTTTCGTTTTTAGTAACATAGTGTATAAAATGACATGAATGGAATTTTAAATCTAAGTCAGCTTGCGTATCTCAAGGTTTTTCTTAGAAAGGCAGTACACGTTTTATCGTAGAAAGCGGGTATTGAAGCAGTAGGCTTTTACTATCAACGTGAAACGTTACAATTTGCAGACGAATTAGAAAACAAGGGGGATTTCGAGTACAGTCATTGTGACAGCACTGTTCTTTACCATTCTTCTTTCCTTTTATTAAATTTATTTGTTAGGCTTTACATTTACGTTTTAATTTATATACGTGGATTAGAATTTCTCACGACAGAAACCAGGGCAGCAAGGCATGTCAATGAATGTTTGGAGCAGGCTTCCTGCCAAGAGGTAAGTTACAGTGGTAGCACCATGCTTCAGAAAGAGCGATAAGGAAAATGATGATGGTGGTGGTGTTTGTGGTGATGGTGATGATGATGATGACGATGATGATAAAGTGATGATGATGATGATAGTTATGATGATGATAATAAGGATGATGACCGTGACGTCTTGAGGATGATGATAATGATGATGGTATAGTGGTGATGATGATGATGATAATGATAGTGTTGATGATGATGATGGTGGGGTTGTGGTGATGATGATGGTGATGATGATACTAATGATGACGATATGGTGATGATACTCATGATGTCAGTGTTGATGATGATGATGATGAAAATATCATCTTCCCTTGTGAGTATACTGCACATCAACTGTCCTACAAACCTTCGATGACTATCATCAACATAAACGCAACAATAAATCATGAGAGAAACTAGATTGATGCCATTTGGTTACATTTATCTCAAAATCAAATACAAACCCAACCAATGACGCTCATATCGACTAAACGTTGCCCGGGCTATTGGCTTATTAGAACAGCAGTAGACAACCCAGGATCTTTAAGGATCTACTTTAGAAACGCTGAGATCTTAAAAGATCTACATGGATAAACTCATGTCTGTTTCCAGTTTTTCGAGTATGTGGAATTTTTTTAATCAATGCACTCTATATGTTACTGCAATCTCTGCCACACTAAAGGGAATTTAGCCAAATGTTAAATTGTGTCAAACTCACAGTCCATGCTTCGGAAGGTCCAAAGTGGATGGCTCCGGCATGAATGGAAAACCTCCATAGAAGGCTCGAATCTTCAGGAACTGGTGTAGATCTACTGCCCTGGTAATGCAGGGGTACGCGGCAACGAAAGAGCTGACAGACTAACTTCAAGAGCACCCATAGAAGGTGAGCTGGATATGGATAAGGGAGAGATGCTGAGGGCAATGAATGATCGCCAATTAGAGAATGAAACTGCAATCGAGGAATCATCAAGGTTAGGTTTGCTGGAATTTGGCATCATATGTAAGACCAGAAGGAATGAATGAGAGGATGCATCCGGCGTGTATGCAACCAACGCGCAACAGGAACAGTTAGCATTCATACCCATCGACGTTTGCTGAGGGAGAATGAGCACCTATGGGTTTTCCCGGAGTGCAGTGACGTCCATTCTGATCAACAATAACAATAACTGAATGTTAACTTCAAAGAAAAAATAGCTTTCTATCTTATACGGTTTACGACTAAAGTGAATTTTAGTAAGATAGCTTGCGGGTTTTTTTTTGTTGCTTGGGATGTGAAAGTGAGAGTCCTTGGTGAAAGTATCATTAACCCGGGGAAAAGATGTGTGGGAGCGTTTATAAGTGCCGGCGAGTTCGAAATTTACATAGGTTAAAAATTCATTTTTTCCCTTCTCCCAAAAACCACAAAATCCATCAAGTGATCCCAAGGGAACTATCGACAGATCAAGAATGACCGGTTACCGACCCCTGATTTAGAAAAACAAAACTTGGCAGGTATACAGTACGTCAGATAATAAAAAACAAAAACCAAAGAAACATGAAAAAACGTCTCACTTATTTTAGCGATTCCAAAATCAGTTGACGCCGCCAAACGACAAATTAGAATTAAGACAGAGAGACATGCCTGTCAATTAGGCCACGTAGCATCCCAAAGGTGATGATAACACTAGTCAACAACCAAAATGTACCAGAAATGAAAATAGCTGATCTTAACAAATTTTGGTGTGCTGAAAAAGAAAATGACATTAAAAAATATGATGATTGGCTCTAGTTTTCAAGATATATGCTACTAGTTTATTTAATCACGGTCAATTTATATATATGACGCAACTGTTGTGGGCGATTGCATAATTTTTTCTAATGACCAATAAAAATGTAACTAGAAGTTGATGATGCAATCCTAACTATGATTACATCACCTTTGTGTATAAATATCTTATCTCTGATAAAATTTTGCCATTAGTTAGTGCATTTGTCCTTATCAAAAGTATCGTAGTTAGAAATGCCTAGGACATGTGTGAACAGTGCTAATAATTTCTGTTATATATGTGGTGAGGTGACATTTCTATCACAAAAACGAAATATAACTAAAGTGATTAAGAAGGCATACAGTTTGTATTTTGGCTGCAGAATAGGGGATCAAGATAAGAGCTGGGCGCCACACATATGCTGCAATACCCCGTATTTTGAGCAAACTACATCCACTAAACCACACTTAATAACCAATGGGTGAACTGAATGAACTTGTAAAGAGATCCTGAATTTTACCGAAGAACAAGGCGGAGGCTTTTGGGTTCCAGATTGCAACAGTGGAATCTCCTAGCAGAAGATGTTACAATTTCTGTGTATAGGAACCGCCAGAAGCCGCTTATTACATTCTTTTTCAAAGAGGGTGACCTTTCTGCGTGCCACAACATTTCTGGTTTAATGGCAGCCCTCAAAATCAATTACATACCGGAAGAGTGGAGGCTTTTCATTGATTCATCCAAGACGAGTCTTAAAGCTGTTTTTGTTGAATAATGGTAATGTGTTACCATCAATTCCAGTTGGTCAAGCAGGTCATATTGAAAAGAAAACTTATGAAAACATTAATCAGCTTTTGAAGTGTATAAACTATGATCATCGTTAGTTGGGTCACTGTTTGCAGTAGTGAGTGACTTAGTAAGTGAGTTGCTCTCTTTTGATTTGAGACTACAGGTTGGAATCCGCATCCAAGATACTGGTGCTATTCTCTGTGGAGTGGATAGCAATGGGGTGTGCACGAAGTGACCGCATTTACAGCAGGGAAGATCATTGCGCAGAATTCTCACTGGCAGTCATTGCAGACGCAGTGGGCAGTAGAACGTTGAGAACCCAGCACTTTGTCGACACTCCAGCAAAGATTTTGTTGCCTACCCTTGCTACAATTAAACTGTGGTCTTACATGAAAACACTTTTGTCAAGGCAATGTGAGAGAAAAGTGAGGAGCTTTCAAATTACCTTCATCAGAGGAAGAATTTGTCTCCTCCCAGTAGACTGAGTGAAGCTAAATATAAGAGTTGGGGAGTAATTTTGTTGGCCACAAAATTGCGAGAGAAAACTTCTTTCATTGATGGACGAGTTTCTTTGCTGCTGTTGCATGGCTCGATGGGAAAGAGAGCTCTAGAATGGCTTAGCATTTTGTAAGACTACGCAGTTGCACGTGGGGACACGCAATTTTTTAGTTGAGAAACGCAAGAACAGTTCTGCATTAGATATTTTACAGATTGAATACATTGAATATAGATAAAATCTCTCTTGTCTGACAGTATAAGAGTCTTGGCTACTTTTGCAACGCATGTCTTTGAAAATTCTATTTTATCTGGGATGTATCCGATCTGGTATATTTTTCGTTGTCAAAACTGTGGAGCGGTCACTGATGATGCATGGTGAAGACGTATTTCCACCAGGACAGTTGCTGCTTATGGAATTGACATAGGTTTTCAAGGTCAACTGAAAGCTACTTTAAGTGCGCTTGGCTGATTTACTGTTGGACTGTGACATAGAGGAAGACACTCGCTTCATCGTATATGGGACATACAAGAACGCAAGCTTCAAAGACGAGCTTCGCGATATACAGCGGAAGTATGCTTGAATCAATGATGAAAAGGGTTTCAGAATAGTCCTTTTTTATAAACATGATATGTGAACGCGTTTAAATAATGTTTGTTTAACTTTGTTTCTAGTTCATTTTTATGTTTGATAATATCAATTTATATGAAGTAGATGTAACTCACAATTTTTATATGCTATAAGTAGAAAGACTAGTGTTCACCCGCATGATGAATTAAACAAAGTGTGTATAGACATTTAATTTGTATTTACTGTATGTAAATTTGTCGCATCATTAGAAAGAAAAAACCCCGCAGAGAGCTCAGCCAATTGGTGAATTTACATTTATCGATAGTTTGAAATCAGCATGTCAAAAATAGAAGATTATAGAAAGAATGGTTATATTTATATTTACTAAGTACGCAGATTACTCATTTGTTTGAGAAAATGTGTTGTTGACTAGTCGGTATTTGTCTCGCTGTTTCTGGTGTATCTAGTGTTCGTTTTTTTCTTTCTTACCTTGTTTCTAACTTGGGTTAATCTTCATTTTGTTGTGTGTATTGCTCGCGGATACATGCATGATGCTCGCAAGAGTCGCCACTTTTACAGATTAGAAGTAGTATGTAAGGTGGATCCAGAAGAGAAAGATGATATGGTGGCCCGCATACAAAGTCATTTATTGTGTAACAAAAGTACCGCGTTTCTTTGTGGTGTTTTTTCTCTTCTTCTTACGCTGCACTAATACAGTCTTTTCATATAAGCATGTCTCCTCTATCTATTAACTTCTTCTTACTCTCTTTTACAATCTTTGTTTCTTCTATTTACTTTTTTCTTCCTCCTCCTATTTTTTCTTTTTCAACTCTTCTTCTCTCGCCAGAATTGATTAGTTTTTATCTCTCTCATAAAGTTGGCCTTCCAACAATAGTTTTTCATTTAGTCAAACCGGTTGGAGAAAAGCCTTGTTGCAACATCTGCTTCCTGTGTCTCTTATGAGAGCTTAACGCAGTCTACGGATGAATTACGTTCTATGTCTTGACTATTTCGCATCCCACTTTGGAATGTCTTTCTTTCCGAGTTTTTCAATTGGTTGAAACCGGATTAGTATTTTGATATGCAGTATCGGAGCGTCCAACATTTGCTTCTTCTCTAGACGCCATAATTCACTTTTGATTCTTTCTTTAATTTTCTCCCCCCGCCCCCCACTTTACTCCTGTGTTTCCTGAAGAAAGAGCGCAGATACCGTTATTCAACTATTTAGTGAGAATTCGACCAATAAAACACTCACATAATAGAATCTTTTTCTCAGATGTCGATATGGCGCGAGTAGGTGTAGAATGAGCGGTTAAAGGCGTTACATTTTGAACGTGGTTGAAGTATAGACTATTTTTTTTTATTAAAATAATATTAGCTCCGAGTACAATAGTTGACAATGATTTAATTTAGTTTCGTTGTGTTTATTCTTGCAACTTGATTTGTCGCTTTCGCGGTTTCATCCTTATTTAAAATATTTTTTCAAACTTCTTTCTCTTTTCCCGTTTTGCATTCGCTTTTCCTTTCTTCTCCACCTTTTCTGTTCGCTATTCCTCACAATTTTGTACTATACTCACCCTTCACACTTTGTGAATAACAAGCATCAAGCTTCTCGCACTCAAAACCCACAGCAGCGGGCATTGCGAGAAAATGTTACACTGTTTTTTTAAGATGTAAGATTTCATGGGACCTTTTTACTCAATAATAAACAGAACGACATGCGGCAAGAATATACACAAATTACAGGTTCTAACGAACAAGATTTATAGCCAGGAGAGAAGCCATCTTTTTACTAAAGGCACGCGAAGTGCTTCTGAATGAGGAATTAATATTTTCTATTCTACAGTTCTCAAGTGGCAAGGATTACGATAAAGTTATGAAATTCTTCTTCTAATACGTTCACGCTTTTTAGGACCCTTGTGCCATCTTGAATTTCAAGATGATGGTAGCATGACGCGGCATAGAATCTAGAACTTTGAAATGGCAATTCTCAAATGACACTTCAGGGCCCACTGGAAATGATTGCATCATCATCATTCGCCAAACATTCTCATCACTGCTACGTCTACTACAAAAGAACCACCATCGCTGTGACAGACCTGGCAGTCGGGTATGAGAGATCATAATATAGCAACAGTAAAAAGGAGTTAGTATTAATCCATTTACTTTTTTTAAATAAACTAGCTCAATCGAAGTACAGACTTCAGGGCAAATGTAAAGGATGTGCACGCCATCAACGTCTAACCACTCATCACTACTGTTCAGTCTTCCATATGAAGGATAGGTCTTTGATAGATTGTGGGCAAGGACTTTCCTGCAACTCTATGCCAGTCCTTTCAACGTGTTTTAATATTTTTCTTTATTCCTTTGCCTTCTGTCTATAAAATCCGTTCTTCCGGGTGTTCTTTAAAAGTCGGCCTTCTATTTCTCACAGAAATCCCTCGAATTCAGAGAAAAATGATAAGCTTATAATTGCGGTTGTGCAGTACAAGATAGAAACTAAAATACATACAGAAAGGGACGGGAATCCGGTGGATTCACGTGCTTAGACATGAACAGGAACGTAATTAATTGCTGACATTTATATAATATTATCTCGTCTAATTTTATTCATATAGATGAGGGCAGACTCAAGTTATATGACGCTGTCTTGGGGGGGGGGGGGCATCATATTTTAGATGCTATTCTTGACATTGAAGCCCCCCCTCTAAAAAAAGTGCCAACACCCTCTTTTTCCAATACACACACAACAAAACAAAACACTTACCAAAGCCATATCAATTTATATAACACAAATGAGACCTACCCAGTCCTCCGTCTATCTACTCCCTTCATCTCCTTTCTCCCCCCCCGAGACTTTGCACCGGACGCAGTAGGTTAATAACTAGTGGAGGGTAAACAGTGGAAGGTAACAGTGGAAGGTAACAGTGGGAAGTGAATAGAATTAATGAAATGGAGCAATGGGGAAATGAGCCATGTACAATGAGGCGAGTTCAGAAAAGTGTATCACCCTCAAGTTCTTTTCCCTTTAATGTTCTTGACGGGTTACTTGCTTAGTATATTCAATATTTCCTATGTTTGTCTCTTTATTACATCAGTGACAGGTATTCATGCTTTTCTGATAACAGCTGAGTGGTACACACGCAAATTCGATATTCAAAACTTGACGTATCTCCTTTAACGTCGGCAATGAGAATTAGGATAATGTAATTTAAGGTAAATACACACTTAAACGGGTAATTAGAGGCACTAGTAGGATATAAAGAATATAGGTAAACTTAAGCACAGAAGAAAAAATCAGATCAGATGTCGATAGACTTAAACAGGAACTCGAAACCTAGACCTTTATGTTGATACGTGGGCGCCGCTTCAGTTCGGAGTGAATCTCGACCACCGCCCTGCCAATTAGGAACCAAAAAAGACAATAAGTGCTTCGTGGGAATGGGTCATTATCACAATACTCTCCCACGTAAGTAACGTTTTGGAGACCCGAGTGAAACGACCCGCCCAGACTGATTTAACAGAGCGCCAATCACGCGCCATCTCCTTAATAACATTATCAAAAATAGTTTTGAATTCTATGGGTTTAGATTGGCTGACACGACAAGGCTGCTTGGACTCTGCTTGATGTATCCACAGCGGTTAGTTGCAAAAATTAGTTTTTTTTTTTTGCTGGTCATAATAGAGAATTTAACAGAGGCCACTTTTTTTTTTTGGTTCCTAAGTGGGCTATCTACTATTTTAGAGAGAGCAACTTATTTTCCAAAAAATTTGGTTTACGCTCAATTATTCTTAGCACACAATATAGTGTTGCTATTTGGATCATTACATTATTCAATGAAAAATTGTGATATTTTTCAATACAAAAATCTAGACTTATTGAATGTAAAAAATTTATATAACAAGTAGAAGAAATATAAACATTTAACATATTTTAATTTAATTTATAGCTTTTATTTAAGATTATATTTAATTTTGTATATGTATAAAGTCACGTGTCTTCCGATTTGTTTACATGTAAGTTCTAGGTTGGCGGCACAGAAACTTGGGTAGCTCGCCGTGGGTCTCTGAAGAGAGAAAGTAAAGAATAGTGACTAAGGCATCCCTTAGGGCATGTATACGATTACAGAGGCGACTATTATGAGGTTGTGCCTGTGCCCTAGACAACCTTTCATGTAACTAAAATACCCACAGAAATCTCTGCTGCGCAAGAGAATATGAGTGATTGTACAGCGCGTTCTACAAGGCACATCAGTTTACATGAAAGCTTCAATAGCTCGAGGTCAAGGTGTGGCAAAGGAAACATGATGATGATGATTGCTATGATAGTTGGAGGTTAGGTGGACGGGATTTTTTTATATACTCCATTTTACTAGTTGCCATATTATGCTACAGGAATTGGGGCTGGCCTGTCACAGCAGAGGTGGTTCAATGTGAGATGTATTTCATGCAAACGGAAATGAGAATATGTTAATTCAGTAATAAAACAATCCATTTAATTTTAATTATTGGACCATTTATTACAATTTTTGTAAACAAAAGTTCTGGTTGGTATGTACTGCAGAAAGGCCGAAGTTACAACTGGGAAGAGAACTGGAGAGAGGCCGAAAAGGTACACATGGGAGAATGAGAAATGGAGGAGGAGGCCGAAGTACAATTGGACGAAGAGAACTGGAGAGAGGCCGGAAGTAAACTGGAGAAGTGAAATGGAGAGAGCCGAAGTTACAACTGGATGAAGAGAATGGAGAGAGAGAGGCCGCGAATTACAACTGGGTAGAGAAAGAGAACTGGAGAGAGGCCGAAGTACTAGCTGGAGAAGAGAACTGGAGACGAGGCCGAGTAGCAATGGAGAAGAGAACTGGAGAGAGGCCGAAGTACGAATGGGAAAAAGCAGAGAACTGGAGAGGAGACCGAAGTTCCAACTGGGAGAAGAGAAGGAGAGAGGGCCGCGAAAGTACAACTGGAGAAAGAGAACTGGAGAGAGGCACGAATCCGAAGTACAACTGAAGAAGAGAATGGAGAGAGGCCGAGAGTACAACTGGAGAAGAGATATATGGAGAGTAGGGCCGAAGTACAACTCGGGGAGAAGAGAACTGGAGTAGAGGGCCGAAAGTATAACTGGGAGAAGAGAACTGGACATGAGAGGCGAAGTACAACTGGAGAAAGAGGAAATTGGGAGAGAGGCCGATGTTTAAACTGGAGAAGAGAACTGGATAGAGGCCAAAGTACAACTGGGAGAAGAGAACTTGGAGAGTATGACGAAGTTATAACTGGAGAAGACGAAACTGGAGAGGAGATGGCCGCCAGTACAACTGGAGAAGGAGAAGTCTGGAGAGAGCCGGAAAGTATAACTGGTGAAGAGAACTGGAGAGAGGCCGAAAAAAGTACAAAAACTGGAGAAGAGAACTGGGCAGAGAAGCCCCCGAAGTCACGAACTGGAGGAAAGAGAAACTGGAGAAAGAGAGGCCTTGAAGGTGAATAAAAACGAACCAGGGAGAAGAGAAAACTCGGAGAAAGAGAACCCGAAAGTAACGGACCTGGGAGGAAAGAAGGAAACTGGAGATAAGAAAATGAAAGTAGGGACAAAATGAAAGATATGGAAAAACCTGAACTGTGAGATGATGGAACAGGCATAGTATGACCTGGCATATGTTTTGATGATTTTGTCTATACTCTTGGGAAGCTGAAGGTGTTGATGATCATTATTATAAGCTTATAGATTGTCGATTTAATATAGTCATAAACATGAGACAATATTTAAATTTTTAAAAATGATTGAATTCTTTTATGTTACTTTATTTCAAAACTTAAGTGATAGTCAGAAGCACTTCCACAAGTGGCATTTAAGTATAAAAGTTTCGTGTAGGTATACTTCATTTTACTTTGCAATATTAACATTACGATTGGCCAGGTCTTGCTACAGCCTGATTCCTTGCGAGATACAAACATGTCTCTCAGGAGTACTAAAATAACAAGATTTCTCACTAATGGGTACGGATGTACAGTATGGGGCCAGTCTCAAACTTCCGCTAGCCCGTCACTTACTAACGCTACGATACAGTTGGAAGCAGCATTTGCATATTTTAGAGTTCAGTGCGCAGGTCGTGTAATGGTGGGTGGTCAATTTTTATTCATGACCACGCGCTAAAATCTCTTCTTTTCATTGCTAGACTCAAGATGTTTACAGGCTCAAGGACTTTGGTTCTAGCATTTTATAACTTACTGTGTTTAATTCGTATTTGCGATTTCCAGTTCTTATTTAACTGATGGTTCACCTTGTTCGTAGAAATTAGAAACTCATTCCCGCTGGACGTGGTTTAAGCATGATTATGAGGATGGAAACAGAGCAGCAAAAGATGTCAAGAAAACAACATAAAGATGTCCTTAGGGAAAGAACATAACGATGGTCAGGGACAGATCATAAAGATTGTTTCCAGGCCAGAACATTAAAGATGTCCAGGAAAAACAGCATAAAATGATCAGGAAAAAACAAAATTGATGTCCAGGAAACAAACACAAAGATGTCTAGGAAAATCTAAAGTATGCCTTGTGAAACACTTCGATTGTATAGATCTCCCAGAAAAGATAACACCAAAGATGTCTAGGGGAAAATCTAAAAAGTTTTCCTTGAAACGCATAAAGAATTCGTTCGGCAAGGAACACATAAAGATTCAGGAAAACAACATAAATGATGTTGCAGACATGGATTAACAACACATAAAGGTTTAGTCCCGGAAAACAACATAATGATGTCCTGAAACAACATAATGTGAGGGAATAAACTATTCCTTGAAACTAGTAAATATCGGGAATGTTGGAAAATTGTGAGATTTCAGATTAACTATGATTGAGAAATCTTTGGAAAGAACGCGAAATATATCAAAGAGGATGGTTGACTAAAACAAAGACCACTGTTTTGGATGACGTATTCCATGGGTCGGTCCTTAAGGTAGTTCCCGATCTATCGTTAGCTCCAATACAGGACGTGTGAGTAGATCTATGGTCGTTGAAGGGGGGAATGTAATAGAGAAACGAATTTTAAGAAGTTGTTAAAAAATTCTGACTAATGTCTATGTTGTTCGGGATTTTAAAAGAGCGCGGTTATGTTCCACAGAAACTAAAAAGTACGTTTTTCCTAATTCAGATCAGTGAAATCTCACAAAGGCATAGCTTACACAGATTCGCTTTAATCGTGAAACTGCATGAGGACCAAGACGGCAATGTATTAGTTACTTACTTACTTTACTTAGTTGTTCCTCTTCTACTTTATGATAGTAGTGTTAGATATACCGTTTGTGACGTAATTGGTCTTGTTACCGTCCAGTTTTGTGTGATCTCTCACACTTCCTCAGCCCTACGGCAAGTATCATTTCTTCTTCTCTCTTTTTTCTCTCCTATCGCTTTTAATTGGCATTCAATTTTTCCCTTTATACGCATTTTACTTCTTTATGCTGGATACATAGCTTTGGGGATAAGTTCTAAACACGCCACTCAACCGCGCTATGGACAGTTATTTGCTACGGGAGAGTAATTCGCTTATTTTAATTGTGTTCAGTATTCACGCTTCACGAAGACGTGGTGTAAGTTACGCCAGGTTATTAGACAGTTCAGCTACAATATTTTGTATTGCATTAATCTGTGTATCTGACCATCTTTTTAAGCAGACGGTGCTTGTTTATCTAGCTTGGTTGGGGCAGAGAAGTGATGATATAGAACCAGATTGGTATTGGTGCTGGCACGAATCAAGGTGGACTTAGGCGACCATCCCTGAGTCATTACAGCCAGAACAAGGAGTATGACCATACACCATCTGTACCAAGACAGTAGATTAGCTTTGATGGATTCACAGTATGGTGTTGTTTGTAAAGTTTTGTTACGCGACATAGTGAATGGCGATTCGGTAACACATAATTATGTGGACTAATTGATAATATGGGGAGAGTGAACGTGTGAGCCTTTGTCATAAACTTTTTCCATGTGCGACATGGCAATATATTTTGAAAAGTACCACACCCCGACCTTTTTTGGAAGATGATATGGAGCGTTTATATTGTTAACTCCAATAACTCATAACGAAAGCGGTTGGGTAAGAGATGGAAGTATAGTTGTCTGACCAGTTTCGTCGAGTTTTTATTTAGACAGTGAATTTCACGGTCGCCAAGACACGTCATCGTAGAACTCGCGCTCAGAGTGAAAGACTAGATTATAATTCCTTTTGGTTAACCGGAGCCTTTTATTGGAGACACCAAATAAGACTTACGAAAGGCACAGGAAATATCTCTGACGCATTTTAATAAGTGAAAACGGGGGACTAGGAAGACTAAATACAACGAAGATCAGAGAGGGAATCTATTGTAAATTAAAGACCATCCCCAGTATGCGTGTGAGATAAAGGATTCGTTCTCTTTTGATTCATAGTGCAGCAACAAGTCTGTAGCCAAGATTGGCGTAAGTGTGTGATTTACATTTCATATTGTATTACTTAACATGTGAAGTCTGTAATCAATATTATGTTTATGATTACCATGTAAGTTTAATAGGTTGGGAATGAAAACTCGTGCTATTGCGGATTGTCAAAGTCATGTTGAGGCTTGGGCGAACGCTCAAGCGTTATAGATATTGTGATTGATCATGAAGACCACCACTTCACGAAGTTGATCGGTGATTGCTTTTTGATAGTTTCGTAAATAGAGAAGACGCTGAAAATAGCATAAAGTTAGTTCCAGGTTTCCCACATGGAGCTTCGGAGGGGAAAGGTGAGAAGAAATGATGTACATTCGTAAGAAGTAATACTTGTACAGTGTTACAAAACTTTTCATTCAGAGTAAATGTAAACGAAAAATACAATATTCGCATTTGTAATTTGATTAGAAGTTTCAAACTTTTCCCATAGTGTAAATAAAATGGAAGCATAAAATGATTGTATGTTGTGGAATACTTTTCTAAACAGTGGGGATGTAAAATTTAAATCATATTTTATCTGTACGCCGTTTAAACCTTTCCATTTAAATGTTAATGGGTAAAGCGCTGAAAGTCTATTCTGAGTTTGTGTAAATTTGAGAAGAGAAGTTTTATCCCAAGGGATTAAATTTAATTTCTCGAGGGTAAAATTTGACATGGGATGGTATAGAATAGAAAGAGGGGGGGGGGGGGGGGGGGCACATAGACTGTGTCGGAAAAAAACCATACTCAGGAAGAGCGTTTTCGTGTTCTATTTTCTATTACCAGATTCAACTGGTGTTACAGCAGAACGTACTATTCTGGAACACAAGTGGACGTTAGACGTGGAGACTGACGTTGTGCGAGGACGCCCATCTCATAAGAGGGTCTTATTGACAGAGGCTAGAACCAGAACTTGGACCGTTACTCCTTGACGTTCTTGGGAGAACGTGCGGCGGTGTCGCTGACTTTTGCCAAGAGACGAAAGCGCGAGCAGAGTGAAAGAAACCTAACCCAGGCTTGAGATGGAACCACCATTTGACAGCTAAGTGAAAAATCCGCTGCTGTAAAGAGTGACTCTTTATGTCAGTTAAAATTTCCATTCCAGTGTAAACGCGAAGATTCCTGTTTCATAAATATTCAAATTATTTTTCTTTTAACTCGTTGTAATCCTAAAGTGATTAGTATACAAGTATGATTTGTAATGGTTCAAAATTTGTAACTATCGCGGGATTCAAATCCTTTTAAAAGTGTACTACGCATATTTTGTACTCCAGTCAAAGGTTAGCTAATAAGCGCGACTCTAAACAGAGCTATATTATAATAATTATAATTCCACTGAGTAACTCAGCGGTTGGATGGGCCTTTAATGACGCTTGAAATAACAGAACATTGGTGAAATTCTTCCATAAAAAACGGTGGACAGCGCAGGATTACAGAATATAAAACGTGAGCACAGCAAAACAGGCCAGCCCCATTCGCGTTTCTAGCTTTTCTGAAGGTATGTTGTGAAGGACATCCGATCCATGTGATAGAGCTTCTACTATCCTTGTCGATATCTACATTTTCTGCCGCAAGAGTAAGTCTTGGTGTAAGATATAGAACTCCATTATGATAGCTCCTTTATAAGAAAGCATACTCTTGATTTTTTGGCCACCTAGGTGAACGGTACCACTTACTGCCCAAAGCAGGGGAGAGCGAAATAGACCATTCACTACGGCAAGCTGGTTATTACAAGCTAATCGTACATCTTGTTAATCCACTAAGCGAGATTAGCATCTTTACCACATGACGTATGCACCTTGTCTGGTAACGACGAGGTACCGAGAAAGGTGAATGATAGGCAGAGTGAAGAGTAGAGAGAAAGAGAGAAAATCGAAGGAGGGTTAGAACTATTTATTTTGTGTTATATACAGCTTTATTAGCTGTCTGACACATAAGTTTTGTCTCTCATCAGCACTCACGATTATTCGCATAAATGGCTTCTCTTTTCTGCATACAATTTACAAACATATTTTCTTATCATAAATCTCACTTACAAATGGCACACCATTACTCTTTCTCTCGCATACTTTAATCGCATATTCTCGCTTTCAACAACATGGCTCCTGGTATCTACGTTTTCTCTCTCTCTCTCTGTCTATCTCTCTCTCTTCTCTTCTTCTTCGCTCGTCATAACCCTTACTCATAGTAAAGCTTCAGTCAGCCATTAATCCCTCACGCAATTACTCTCTAACACGAGCACATCTTTGCACGCCCTCTTTTCATAATTACCATCTGGGCAAATATTCTCATAAAAACTTTCCATCTACATGTACTGGTCGTCGCGGCTCATTTCCGCACCACACACGCCATAATAATTTACAATTAAATTCCGTTCTACATACAACTTATGACGATTCATAAAGAACGCCTCGAACGTGCAAGCCGTTGCGCATAGGAAAAAGCGGCTTAAGCCGGAACAGTAGAAGACGCGAATGAGTGGCTCGACAATCAAGTCTCCTAAGAGATCCGCAGATCATTAGAAAGTTGTAGAAGTATAATCAGTTTGCAGACGGAACCGGTTCAGGATTTCAGGGTATCCGTACATCAACACACTAACGAGCTACACATTTCTGCAGAAAACCACAGTTTTTAATGAGCGGGCCACTTGCATAAGCCGAGGGACTAAGACAACTCCCTGCGAGTACTCCGCATAAGAGAGAATGTGTGATCGATGACCACGCCGTCGCCAAGTTTCGATCTGTTTCAATTATTACAGCGTGAGAACCAGTGGAACTTTCGTGGAGGGGACGCAGTGTGTTGTTGTGGTTGTTTATGTTGTTGTAATTCTTTGTATCTACAATTATATGATCTATCCATAATATTACCGAGATAATAAAAAGCGATAAAAGTGCATCTGGGTAAATTTCGAACGTTTTTTTTTTTTTCTTTTGTTGTTAATCGAATAAATGCGTTAGTATGATGATTTGATTTTTCGGAAGATGTTTGTTTCCATGAGCTTGCGTAAGGATGGGGTTCTTTAACGAGAGAATGTATATGGTTTTGGATAAACGGGGGCGTTGACTAAAACACGAACTGGGTGGTTTTGGGAAGTAACTGAAGGAGGAGTGGGCACATCATAGTCGGATGTAGTCGCTTGTAGTTATTGGTTAGCACATCCTTAGAAGTGTTGCTAGCCATCAGTGTGTTTTGCTCATGTTGATGTTTACTCCAGACAGGATAGCGTTATACGAGATAGCCGGCCATATTAGCTGCTTGGCAGAGGATATATATATATATTTATTTATGCGCATATATACTAGGAGGCTATATACACTGCAGAGCATAAACGATAAAAAATCGATAGGATGGCCACTCGGCGAAAATCCCCGCATCCCCAAATCGTAAAATTCGTGGACAGTATGGTTGCTGCTCAACCAGGGGACGTCACCAGGCTGATGCTTCATTGAGGGGCTTTGTCATGTCTAGCATTTTTTTGAAGTTTTGTGTTGAGATTGTGAAGTATTTATTGATGAGGAATATAGACAACATGAGAAGACGTGAAGTGGATAGGTCGGAGGACAATATGGCTTTTGGAAGTGTAAATTGTTGATTTTGAAGGAATTTCGTTGCTCCACTTGGGACTGAAAAGTATTATGAATAAACTTGAGACGGAGTCTTGTCACAATATGAAGTCACGTTTTTTTATTTTTATTTTATCATGAGTATAAGTCTATCTACCATGTCCATCTAGTGTAGTATGTTTAAGTTTGACCGGGCAGCAGCCGTATTCTATGGCAATAAAAAATCTTGTACGAGTTCCAAGACAGGCTTGGGATTTTTATGGACAGTTTAATTAAACATGCAACTGAGGTCCATGAGATATATCGCCCCTAAGCTGAGACTAGGCCTATGGCGGCAATCCGATAATTCTTAGTGTACGCTGTACAGGCTGCAATCGAACAATGTCGTAGGACATTTTAAGAAACCACTGCGTTCGTGATAAGAACTCACACGCACGTGCTTTTACGGAGGTTCAAATATTTGCCGTCGATGTCTACGGTGTGGATTCGATGCGAGTTTTACATTATAAAAAGCCATTGGCATGAGGTCTTTGTGTTTGTTTTTTGTTTGCCATTTGTTTATTTATTCAGAGGTCACTTTTTATTTTTCTGAAAGGACATGGTTTTAACATTGTGTCTTATTTATGTGAGCCTTTTGTTCTAATTCATTTTCTGTGTTTTGAGTTCCTTCTTACGTATGTTTTTTGTTGTTTTGCTACCAGGTAGCTGATTCCACTTCCGTGATGCAGACTTGGCACTGGCTATAGCAGTTATGTTGGACCTTGCTTTGCTATTAGGCGGTCGTCTGTAGCAAATAGTGTGTGTTCGATGATAACGAGTCCATCTTTATATTTTTTAAAATATTCGTCTTCATTCATATTCTTTTTTTTTATATCATTCGATGATCTACAATTGCTGTCCACTTGTTGCTCTATCTATGCCTACGTAAATTAAAATCAGACAAGTCATTAATATTTTTCGCTCAGATACTATCACCATTTTAAATTCATGTTTAGATATCATTAGTTATAAAGCTGACTCGGCTACTACAAGTGCGTAGATTTGAGATTTAATCTTAAGTGTTGTTACGGCGTGCTCACGATGAAAATTCAGTGGATATCGACGCTCGTGACGTCGGTTTTTGAAAACTGAGCGTAATTTGACCTGACACTCAACGCGAGTTACATTATAGTTGAAACCTGAGCGACTAGAGGGTGACGTCATGGACTCCAAAATTTTGTATCTAGAAAAAGCATCGGATTTTCGTTCTAACATGCAGAGTTAAATGCGTATTGGTCGAGAGAGAAAGCTATCTGCAAGGGTTTTAATTTGCTAAGAGGATGTCATTTACTATGGTCAAGCATCTAACTGCTGGATTCAAGGATTGTTAACGGCATTGCAGACAACCTATAAAAAGAGTTCTATAGTAGATATTTATAAAGAGCATTCCTGTGTTCGGTGTTCGATACCGTGGATGTTAGGTTTAGCTGTTTTTATATGTGCGAGATTCTGAGTGATAGAGTTTTAGGATTGTTCCCATGCGTATAAGAGACAAAAACAGGGAGTAACGACAGCAGGAGAAATTAGTGGCAGTCAGGAATTCGACACAGCGAAGGTGTAAAACAAATTAGTCCATGTCAGATAACTGCTGCAGTGGGAGTGAAGTCGTTACAGAACTTCATTATACCAGGTCTCAGTTTATATGGTGGGGGGATCAGTTACCTTATTCCGCTAGCCGTTTTTCTTCCACTAACTCAATAGCAGCCTGATTACCCCATTTACAAACTGGGCAGGAATGGGATCGTTACCCTACTACGTTTTGAAACCCTGTATCTTTGCTGTCCAGATGTGCAAAGCGCCCCTTTAAATCAACTATGCCAAATCGACATAATGGCACATTTCAAGAACATCATTATTCTTATTTTGTTCCGAAGTTACACATCTCCCCAGATAAAAACCACATTTCAGATTCTTTAGTCAACTATGGGCTCAGGTTTATCTGTCTTTTATTATGAAAAGTCGTTACTGCGGCATGGCGGGCAATTACTAATTAATATAGGCTCAAAATATCTGCGGTGGGGTCCTCTTTGCAACAAAAGACATGGCCGTGTTTTGTCTAGGATAAAACACAGATGTTAGTACTGGAACAATTTGTTATTACCAAGAGTGAAGTTTTTATGACAACCCACACTTAAGAATGTACAATATTTGTTTTCCGTCCAGATTGGTTAACATGATGACAATACAAAGAATGGTTGATCGAATTTAGAAGAAGGTATGGGTGCGCCTTAAGATAACTTGGTAATTATACATTGGACTCGCGAGAAAGATGACCCCTCTGGGAAACTAAAATCGCATTGCTTATTGGATGAATGACCCTGATTATATAGACAAAATAATCGGGGCAGTCATTGGGGATAATGACAGATAGTCACGATAAATTAATTTCCATCCGAGTGGTACAGTAAAAATTGACTCAGAACAGACTATTCCATCTAGTTCAGAAGGAATCGGACCCCCCCTACCCTAATCGACCGATGCATATGTGAACTAACACAAAATTTAAGAAGACTCTCGCTCTGTCAGTAATTGGTTTAACAAATAAACTAAGCCGAAATCCAAATTTTCGAGTGGTCGGGCGCAACTTTTGATTGAACGTATAAGACCTGGTGGTTGGTATTTTAAAGATTTTCGTCACTAATTCCTTTCTCGTCCATAAAGAGAGGAACAGATAATCAGAATAGGATATTGATTTGTATACTTTGCTGAGGGAGTAGGACTTATGGCTAGAAATTCGTTTTGATTTCGTTCAATCCCTCAATTCAATAAAATTCTTTGAATATTCATGATTCCTAAAAGACTTTTCCGCCAAATGATATCACAGCTATGAAGTTGTTACTTTTGGCTATTTATTATGTAACTCACACCGGAAAAGAACATGCCACCTCGTACTGCTGCAGTAAAACAAATTATCGAATTAGCTATGTTGCAACAAGGCGTGACATAGATACCTAACTTTTGATGAAGGGTTGTCCGTTACAATGTTATATTTTTCTTATAAATATATATGTATTTTACATGGTATAGATTATGCTAATTTATTTATAGTTGTAACATGAGGGGTGGCAACCTCATCCATGTATACAATAACTTGCGGACATCATAAACCACCACTTTGGTATCTGGGTGACTTTTTTGCATTTACAGATTTCCCCCTTCACATAGAATAACCAATAGAAGAGGTAGCCCATGCTTCATAGCGGAGGCAGGAAAAGAGTAATGATGGATGTCATCAAAGGGATATTAATAATTTTCATGTCATAAACTTCCTCTTGGGATTGATAGTTATTGTTACTCGTGATTCCATTTGCACTCTTTCGCTGTAACCTAAACAACAATTTTTTCATCATCTACCCTGATGGACCTCAAGATTTCAGCACTCATCGGGATTAGAAGAGAATTCTGAGAAAGATGAAATGGTTTAGGAAAATTGGAGGTCGCCCTTTTGATATACAAACCAGGATACAACTGATTTTTGAGGAGATGCTATTATTCATTTTTTGGGGATTTTTCATGTATTTCATTTTCTGGAGTACATTAACTAGGTTTACTAGTGCTTCATCTCTGGACAGCAACAACACAAGGGACGGGTCCCTAGGTCACAAAACATTGTGATGTGCGAGATGTACTCGTGCAACAAACGCTGATCCCAAAAGCCATATCGACTACTGACATGAGAAAGAAAGTCTAAGCACTTCACACTCAACTGCTATCACCCTTTGCCAAGCCAACCCTGGTCACCAGTTTCATTGCACGTTACATAGGCACAGTGAAAATGAAACTCAAAACAATCCACCATATTATCAAACCGTCCTATTGTGACGACAGTGCTCCAAGAGACGATAACATGGCCTTCCAATATTTGGTTCTTCTAAAGTTTTGTCAGACCATCCGTTCCAAGGTTTTACTTACACCGTAGTTATACACTTGTATTTCCGATAATATAAATATATCTATGTTGTCTAATATAATGGTATGTAAATATAAATCTCCTCAAGTTGAATTTTTAAAAACTTGGCTTGATTGAGACCTTTGTGGGAATTTCGTCCAGGCACTAGTAAGCGTTCATTATAAAATAAATTAAATATTAAGCCAGGGGCTTAATACAGCTATAACATTTTCTTCTGACGTTTATTCTGTCTTGCTGTGGGGGCTTCATTAAAATACAACGAGTCAACTTTGTCACATCTTGACAAAAATTACAGAAGTGACGAACGAAAGTATAATATATTTACAAGCATATCTAATAAAACTCAGTTTTGTTTGAAAATGTGAGCCATCACTAAAAACCCACAACCGAACACAACACAAGAAGACAAAGAGAAGACACAGAAGACACTGGGTCCTCTGCAACCGAGGTGACAGAACCAATTACAAATAGGAGCTCTTCCCACACCATTTTGTACTTATGGAGCCGGCGGTAGCATAGTGCCCTTAGTAGTGGGTTAGTGCACTGGCTTCCTAGCGCAGTGGTCTATGGTTCGATTCCCCAAGATGAGGCGGAAATTTTTTTAGGCCACAAACGGCTCCTGGTCGACCCAGCCCCAACCAAATGGGTACCAGGAGCATACTCTGGGAAGGTTTTAAGGACGGGCCGGCGTGATGCCGACCAACATCAACACCCCTCGTGTTGCGGACAGTCAAGGATAATATTGCGATATCCTAGAACACACCATATTCCCCAATAATGGCCTCAATGGGCGCGTGTAAACGTGGTTCCTTTTACCTTTTTTTTTCTCACGCCTTTTGTACATGACTGCATGCCAATAGTAGAATTCCTTGAGCGACGGTTACTAACCAATTTGACAAAAAATCATCTTTCTTAGTTAAACAAAAAAAACCAAACCATATATATAAATTAACTAGAGACACAATTACAACTCGAACTAATCCGGGCCAATTACTTGGTGCACAACTACGGTGTGGCTGTATCCAGACGGAACAGGACAGTATTGCTTCTGCGAAGAATCAGTACTAATTATAAGAAAGTAACAAATTAAATATGGTTTAAAGGGACAAGCATTCTTTTTAAATCCATTCACAGATGAAGGAAGGTACAGGTAAGAACTCAAACTAATATTTTTATGACGATGGAAAGGGGGGGGGGTACGCGGCGGGGGGCTGGGGGACGGGGGGGGGGGGGGAGGGGAGGGGTGGGGGGTGTGGAGGTGGGGGGGGGGGGGGGGGGGGAGGCGGTGGGGGGGGGGGGGGGGGGGGGGGGGGGGGGGTTTTTTTGTTCGGGCGTGGGGGGCGAGCGTGTGTTTGGTGGTTTTGTCTTTTTTCTTTTCTGTCGGCTTCTGTTTTCCCCCCCCGTCTGCTCTTCCCCCGCCCCCCGCCCCCGCCCCGCCCCTTTGTTTCAGTGTCTTCTTGTTGTTAGGTTTCCCACTTCTTTGCCTCTCCGCTTATCGTCTGTAGGCAAGTTCCTTGGGCCCGTGCCGTGTTGTTCAAATACCCCCCCATATTCTACACACAACACAGTTCCCAACCTCCCAACTCCACCAACAACAAACAAAAAACATCATCAAACTCAAAAGACAAAAACAAAACAATACACAACCACCATAGAGCAAACACCATGATGACAGTCCATATCATTGCTCTTGAGTCTTTTGTTTCTTTCTAGTTAAGACACAAACAATATATATTTTGATGGGCACCCTCACTGAATAAGTTTTTGTCTTCTCCTTCAAACAAACGTTCTGTCAAAACGTATTTTGCTCTTTCCATCCTTGAATGCGTAGGGGCCAGGATATATTTTACTAACCGTAAAAATTATTTCAGAATTTCCTGTCTACACCAACAAAAGGTACGCACCCATCAACGTTTACTGGGGATTGCAAATAGAGCAAAGAATAATACCAGTGTAACCTTGTCATTGTGGAAATCCCTTAAATAACAAATCTTGGTAGCAACAATCGTTTGGAAGTACAGATAATGATATCAAAATAAGAACTTCAGTAAAGCAAGAGAAGTCTTTCATTGCCACCCATTGGGAAAATAATACACAGATCACAGAGAAGCTTAAAGTCTCTCATACTACCACAAAACTTATTGCAATCAAAACTCAAAATGTAAAGTCGTCCTATTCTTTATGGGATCTGAGACATGGAGAAAAAATAATCACAACTCATTCAATAAATTGGCGGTGCCATTGCGTTAGATTATAAGGATTCTGAGAAAAGGTTATAACAAAGTCAACCAATTGTGGAATGCATTTACAAGAAAACCAGAACAAAAGTGTCACGTGTGTCACGGCAATATTTCGCCACTGACGAAAAATCAGCCGGGCAAACACTGAGGTATTGGACAACACCGGAAAACTAAAACTAAACCGGCGATGTCCAATTGTGACGAGGCGGAAACCGCGGAAAAAAATTAGGCACTGACTAGGGTGGTAAGTTGCGAGAATCTAGCCTCTGAGTTCTCCAGGAATACGACGGGATTTATTTTTTCCACTCTTTGCGGTGCCAGAGTTAGACTGTGAAGTCCATGTCACTGACTAATTGTTTAGAAAATGAGTTGCCAAATTGTTTCACATGTTCTATTGGATTATTAAGTTATGATTCTTAGGACAGTGGTAGTGTAGTGGAATTGGATTTGTTACAGGCCAGTTTTCAGATGCCTGGAAAGAGCTTGAGTATTTCTTGTGTCCACTAGATTATTGGCCATCTCAGGGTGTTTGGTAGTCATTGCATGTTTATCAGTGTAGTCATAACCGTTGAGTATGATACTGATCAGTTCTAAGTACTCTTGAAGGCATTTCTATCGTTATATTGTATATTCACACGTTTGTTGCTCTCCGAGTGTGACGACGGCCTTATTGTGTGTGCATAAGCATTAAAGGGACAAGTACCTGTAGAAAGAAGGCTTTGATTTTCTTACACTGCTCTAGGCCATTGTTGGTGTGGGCCGTACTCCTAGTTTGAAGCGTAGCATATGAACTAACTATTCATTTAGCATATCTAAATGTCCACTTGTACATTCAGGCGGCCTATCTTAAATAAATAGCTATCTGAACACAGTGGAAACAAGAGAACATGAGAAGAGAAGAACGCTCACGGCGATGGATAGCAGCACAACATTGAGGAAACGTGTTGATAGCTATTACCACAACATTAGTCCTTGTTTTTCTGCGGAATCACCTCTAGGGTTAAGAGAGACAGAGGCTAGACCACAAGAAAACACATTGGCGAAGAGAAACTGGAGACAGAAATGAATAATGATAAACGAAAAACATCGGGAAATACACATTGGAGCGGATGGCCACGTGACTGTCGTATTTTGTTCGGTATTACTCAACAACGTCAAATTTACCGCTCGACCCACTAAGTAATCGAAACGTATGTAACAAGTTAATCCCTGTCAATTATAAAACAAGCCAATAGAATAGCAATCCTTTTTACTGTTAGGTATAGGAAAGTTTTTTTTTATCGTTCTTAATAGAGGCAGGACCTATTTTGTGCATTTGGAACAGACAACACGACACAGTTATCTTTTATTTCTTAGTAAACTAAAGATATTTGTAATACAGAAAGGATATTAACTACATTTATAGCGAGGGGATTTTACTTAAGAGGTTGTTATGCAGAATACTTCCATCAATGATAAATACTTTATTGTAAGAGTAAAATCAGTACTACTTAGTGATAATGATGTTACACTTCTCAAGGGTCAGTTCCCCCCAATTATCAGTTAGTTTAAAGTATGGCGCAGATTTAAATCCAACTGAGGCTAAACTAAAATATTACTCTTAGCTAGAAAAACGATAGAGATCAATTTCCTACGTTTCTTCATAAGAACTTTAAATACATTAACATTCGACCCAAAAATAAGTAATATAATTAATATTTTTAAACTTTGTCAACATTGATCCGGTTACAGGATGATAAACGGGCAGGGGGAAAATTCTCTTACGACTGGCACCAGTTTTTTGACTGTCTCGAATACGCGGTTCGAGCACGGCGTTTATATAATGGCTTGAACTTGGTCCGGATTCGCTAGCTACTAAATATTTTTTGAATCAAAAGCGATACTAGGAAGCAAGCGCCCAAATGTAAACTGTCAACATATTTTGCTGTCCTGCGTATCTAAAGCCAGACCTAGAGCGAACTCATTGAAAAGCCTGTATCAGCTTCAATGTATCTTTAACCTGAGGGTAAGCGAATATATATAAATATCTGTTATATGTTCATGTTTGTTGCAGTGTATAGTTATCCACGTATGTGTTCGCTGATGTGTTAGAAGGATAAAAAAAATTAGGCCAAATGTGTTTCGGACTTCCTTACCTACGTGTGTAGTTTTCAAAGGGACGACAGGCCAGGACAGCAGAAATGGAAAACAGTGATAGGATATTTGCAAATTAGGGTAAAAAGTGCGACTGTTCTGTCTAGTTAGTGTATATGAAGGAGTCATATCATCTGGGAACGACCAATGTTCACGAACATAAAGATAGGGATGACAGGATGTGATAAACATGATGTAATCAAGATGTATTTACTATTTTTGTACTTAACCTGATTATGGTATGGAAGCAATATGGACTCGAAAATGGATCTAACTTACGATGTATTAAGGAGAATGAGTAATCAAAATTGAACTGCTGTGAGGTATTGACCTGGAAACTGTCCTGGACTGATTTAATGTTTGTACGTGATGTTGTCTGTATGTAGGGAAAAACTATGGACCCTACCAAGTTTTGCGAACGTCTTTTTCATTCCAGGTTTTTGTCCTCGGGTTAATGTTTCAAGTTCATTGAGACATCCACTTGAGAGGAAACTATTGTGGTGTACTCTGTTCTTCATATAAAATTAGAACGAAGCCACGTTTCCCAAGCTGAAGTTTCATATTCTGTGCTAGAACCCCCCCCCAGCCAGGATTGGAGATGTCTGAGACTTCAATCAAGATAAAGAGGGACACATTGATCCACTGTTCCAGATATCCAGCAACAATAAAATAACATAAAAAGAGAGAAACTAAAATATTAAAGACTTAAAGTATAAACTCTTATATACAGACTTGTTAGAGACTGCAACATTATAACATGATTGATAAACGTGTGTTTTTGTTTTTCTTGTGGTGATTAGTAATAAAGGGCTGTTATTCTGGGATGCTGTATACTCTGTGTTTTATCAGTGTACGTTGTAAAGACTGTACTGGGAACTGAATAGTCAACTCAAAACAACCAGAGCCACAGTGTCAGCGTATACATGTCACCTTTTGGTCCTGGGACACAATGAGGCTCCTGGACGAAGAATACAGTGTTGACAATGAGTTTGTAATGATGTCATACGCGAATGTCGATGACATGTTTCTGTGGAGTTGATGAAGGTTCAAAAAACACCATTCATGCATATCTAGTTCGTTACTTATGCAGACTCACATGTAGAGTTGTTCACTAGTTTAATGTTGAAGCAATACAATTGACAGAATGGGTACGTTACATGAACACAGGTCGACACATCAATAGCACTTATTGTTGACCCACGCGCAGATTGGATTACCAATTATAAATTGGAATCTGTTGAAAATCACAGGAAAAACATCCCAGTATGTACAATCGTTCGGTGTTCCATTATCTCATTTTTTTAAATATCATTCTGGGCCTTAATGACCTGATCAATGGTCCACTGTTGTAATATATAAATGTTTAGCAAATCTTCATTGCAGGCCCCTTTACTGGTTGTAGATCATTGTCAGATTAATCAATAATGTTTACTCGGGTGACTCCTGGACAGGAACCTCACCTAGAATATGTGTAGTTGCACCCTAGCGGAAGATTTCTTTAAATAGCATTCAGCAAAATCTTTTGAGCGAATGTTAATCACCTCAAGAATAGATTTTCCTTTCATAAGTGTGGATCTCTTTGTTCATCATCGGATTAAATTAAGGGCATCCACTGTTCTATGGTAAACTGATACAACAAGTAAATTAGCATTCCGAAAAAAAATGGCATTCTCGTTTGTAAACATCGCTCAACCCTAACGATGTCGACAAAGCTTCAATAAAACGGATTCATATTCTTGAATATCAAAAGTTTTCCCACAAGCATCAGCGTAATCTGTCCTATCATTAATTGCTGTATAGAAAACATAAGACCAGTGATGCCAGATAATATCGTCGTTGTCTGGACATTACTGACATAGGTAGATGTCATGTAAAACGTCTGGCCCAATTCTTAAGCCTCAGAATGAATCGATGTCTGGCAAAAAAGTCGTTTACCTTGACATTAGGAAATACACTAGCATGCACAAACCGCTTCTTCTTCCTGGCGTTATGGAATGAACACTAGGGAACCCATGGATTTAACAATCCCAGAAGAAACTATCTTCGTTCCATAATCAAAAAGAGCATCACAAACTTTGGGTCAGGCCACGACACATGACTCCCGCTCAAAGGCTTCATCACGAAAGAATCTCTAACGTATCTTCATTGGCGCGAAAAAAAATCTAACCCCTTAAAGTACAGTACAAGAAAAATAGTTCGACATAAACATACAAAGATATCAACGCTTATAGGACATTACTGTCCTACATAGACAAGAACTACACATAGATTCGGGCCATAGACCATAGGGGGGGGGAAAACATTCTGATCTGAAGCAATAACAATCTATATCCTAACCAAAACATAGAATAGACTGACAGTTAAGTCGAGATTCCTCCGTCCGAGTTCGGATTTTAAAGAACGCGTACTAAGAAGCGATTAACTCCACAGAATGAATACCGATTGCCTAATCAGTGAGTTCTGTCGTCGTAGGACCGAAAAACATACATTTCATAAGATAATCTATACATTTATCAGATCAAAATAAATACCATTTTACTTTTGTTATGGCGTAATCCGTGCCACCAAAAAATCTGTGCGCAAACAGAAATTACACCCACCCCCAGAGAAAAAAATGTGAAATCATTTTTTTTTCATTCTGAGAGCAAATTACAATAGGCTCCCACGCATAATATAACTACTGCGAGATGAGAAATATCTTGGAATTATTGTAAGCCAGATTATAATGCAATGTCGAAATATACGAATCCACACCAGATGAGGAATACATCTCAATCTCTCAGGTAGAATAACTTGAATGCATTTCTCTTAAGCTAAACTGTTTCCAGGGAGGGGTGTCACCAACGCATAATACTATATTGCAATGTCACAATGCATATATCAATTCTCAGTTTAAGACATTCTAAGTACATGATTGACAAAAGGAAAAAAATCATCAACGAGTTACCGGTAATATATATAATCAATGAATCGTAGTATCATTACGAATTACAATTGTGTATCTATCTTGATATAGATGAAAGTGATATCTGTACTATAGACCTACGGGACAGTATTAAGACGTCTAAGACTCAATAGTTTTGTGAAGTCCATCGTGGGAGCATCTAGACAGTAATGTCTTGCCATGCACCATTACTCTGATTTCACATCGAATAGCTCGTGTACAGAGAAATGAAAAAAAGGGGTTTGGAAGAGCAAATTTTGCATTTCGAGTTGAGAACTCATCGAGCTCTTCAAATTCTTATTACTTCTGTTATTAGCAGATGTAAGAGCTTTTTGGTCGCGTTTCATTATATGAAATGTGCGCCTAGGAAGGGTTTATTTGTACATTTGAAGAATTGACTCAATACCATAGCATAATTTAGCTTCACTCGGTTCTGAAAACAACCAGATATATGTTCACGATTTCTGCCTGAATTATAAGATTTGTATACTGGAAATATTTTTCTTCTCTCATTTAGATATCAGGGATCCACCAGAGTTCCAGAGTACTCTTGCATTAGTGCCGCTCCAATCCCAGTGGATGAGTGAAGCGTCATCTGACGATAGAACAAATGTCTTATTCTTTTAGTAGGTAACAAACTAAAAATAGGTGGTGATTGGAAGAGAACAAGTGTAAAGTTTTAATCTTTATCCAAAGTGGCATGGTACATTCTTGAGACCAGTGGACTATATTAGGAGGACCCTTTCTTTAGCAAGTGAAGAAAGATTGGTTTGGCCATGATCGAGGACAGAATTCGGAATGAATCGTCCATAAAAATTGTATGTAGACCTAACCAGAGGACTTCAGCACTTGCTTTTTAGTCTTAGGAATTGAGAAATGTTAAGTATTCTTAATTTGTATTTTTGTCTCTGTCTTTTAGGAAACCATGGACTACACCGATTTACCTTACGGTGCCTAAGTAAGAACAATTTCGCTTAGCTTTTATTAACCTCAGTATTATAGGCTTTAAGAGGGTTTCGCTGTCAGGTTGGTACTCGCGCAAAGTAGATAGCAATTCAAACTCTAACCCCGAATAGTGATCTTCCCATCCCCTATCGCTGGAAAAGGGACAGATGTCGTCTATCCCAACCGCAATGACATCTGACCGATTAAGATAGGATGTCGCCGCATCATTGCCGTAGACGAATCCGTAGCTGGGTGCGTTCATGTAAGACAGCCGAAAGGCATATGATATTACCCATTGGGAAAAAGTGGACCTCTAGGTGTATGAAATGAAGCCGTTGATAAGGTTTTGGCGCGTAGTCTGATGTTAAAGGAAACCTTGCCTAATATCCTTTAGACAAATCAAGTTTAGTGAATAAAAAAATGAGATTTAGAGGATAAGCCTGGAGTAAGTAGGATCTTATTCTAGTAAAGGCATTTAGTTCAGAATTAAGGACTTCGTTAACTTGATTCCCCAATTTGCGATATTACCCCCCCCCAGGGTTAGTCAATGTCAACAAACAAAAAGGACGTATGTTATTGTAAGTTTTTTTGGTGCGAACAATAACCATCGGCGAAAGAGAACCCCCCTCCACCTCCGCTGATTGTGGATGGTTCAATACATTTTTAAATCTATTCATCTCATCCAACCTCTTCTCAACTGTGCTTGAAAATGTGTAGATAGGAATTAGGATTAAGGTCTGACTCTGACACTATAGAGGATTATGGGTCAGTTAGAATAATGTCATGTCAAATGACATCGGAGTTTGTCCTCGTAATTGTCAGTTAAAGTGAGAACATACCTGAAATGTTTGTTTAAACATAGCCGAACACTTGTCGCTGTTCTCCTAGAGATAAAATCCGGAGAAAACGAGTACCGTTTTTCCCAGGATTCACTTGGAATTGATGTGGAAATCATTCGGAAGCGGAAGATTAAACATTCCGAAATAACGTGTTTCCTTCCATCCATGTATTACGGGACAGTGTGGAGTTATATGACCATGTTGAGACATGGTTGATTTCAGGTCCGTGTTGGCTGGGATAATAGGCTGTAAATTACTCCGGACCGTTTCATGGAATTCCGTAAGCATATTGATGAGAAGGTTTTTATGCTTCCCATCAAATATTCGACGCCGATGTAGTCAACATCGGATAATTTTCGAGATTATATCGTTACTGACCACTTTTTCCAAGAAATAAGAAGTCTGTTTTCCCTAACAAAGGTAGCCAAAAACAAAATGCTTTGTCACCAGGACAAAGTTCTCGTATAAGGTTCTTTTCTTATTGGAAAATTGTACGTGATTTCTGTTGTGCTGCAAATTCAGAAAGAAGAAGTTGCCAATTTGCATGCTTCGATATCTTTTCCCTCAGCGCGATGGACATATTCATAAGAAGAGATTTGTGTCATCGGTAAATATTATCAGCGGTTATAGAGATCATGAAAGCAAAGACAACATACTGGGCCGCGCGGTCGCCCGCCCACCCCCCCCCCCCGCCCCCCCCCCCCCCCCACCCTCCAGGTCCCCCCCCTCCCCCCACAACCCCGGACCCCACACCCCCTACAAGTTCCAAAGAAAATCCTGTGATGTTAACATTGGGGGACCTCTCTGTAAGCCGAAGAGGTGCCGCGGGTAAAACCCTTCATCCCCAATCTTGAGGATGATCCTCAGTTATCTTCCCTAATAAGTTTTTGAGTGTTCTATTTAGCCGTTCGACCATCCCATGGACATAGGATGACTAGATATACTACTCCAAGATTCTCTCTAAAACTGCAGAAAGTAGACATGACTTGAGACAATGGTATCCGATGATTAGTTGGGTGTTGCCATGGTCTGATAATATTTCTCCGCGGGATATCCAGACGAGCGAAAATATAGAGCCCAAAGAGCATCTGCAATGTGTCAGCTAGTTAGTACATGTTGCTCTTCAGAGGGATATCAGCCTCTGGCCAAACGTGTGCACATATTACTCCTACACAACGTTAAAGATTAAAACTGAATGTGTCCTCTAGCGCAATTTGATCTTAAATGGACCAATGATGTCGCTATCGCCATTTTCTGAAAAGGTCGAATTCGGAAGTGTCTGCAGCCTGAATAGGTGAGCATTGGCGTGGACCTTTGGATTTGACATTCTTGGGACATTACTATACAAGAATGTGACAATAATCCGTATGTCACTTTGTTCACAAAAGGCCCAAACGAAAGCCGCTAAGAACTCTTGACTTTGTACGGGGAAAAAACCCCATAGTGTCCAGCACACTGAGAGTCGTGTTTCGTGTTGTGCAAGATTTTAATCTCTCCATAATTCTTGGGAAGAAGAATCTGAGAATTACTTTGACTGATCATTGTCGGAGTCTTATGCACTTAAGATACAATGTACGCCCATTTCAATCATTTGTCCATCGCAAGATTTTACGCATTTGTATCTATTATTCCGGATGTTCACATTTTGTGTTTGCAATGAGTGGAAGAATCTATCTTTCAGAGTCGGTATCCTCTTACTTTGGCTGATTCTATAAACCCTGTCCGGCTCACCTGAGAAATTGTCCAAGTTGACATTCATCTTGGTTATTGCCACTATCATTATGTGCTATACTAGATAGGTGACAAGTATATGCTGTGCACTTAAGAGCTCATGAGCACTAGTGGACTGCCTTACAGCATTACAGCCGGTACATTTGCAATAAAACTCTGATTGTTTCCGCAAACGGACCTTTATGTATATGTAGTGGAGTGTACCATGTACTTTGAGACCTCTGCCGTGAAATACTACCGACGATGATAAGATCAGGCGAGTCGGAGATTCGGCAGAAGGACATGCAGTTGCCTAACACTCTTCGCTGTACAAGACCGAGGAGTAGCAAGATCGCTAACTGATAGCAGTTATCGTCATATCTCTAAGGTGAGCCGCCAACTGAGGTTACAACATTTGATCTTACTTTTCCCAGGTGGCAGCCTAGAGAGGGTATCTAATACGAGTGACTGCCTCCATACTCCCAATGGTGGTTAGCAACTCCAGAATCGAAACAGAAACTGCGACCTCGGAGTACCATCAAACCTTAAACCTACTAATTAGCAAGGGACAAGAGCGAAACCTATCCCCCTCCACCATCATGCGCGTTTAGACCGTGCAGGAAAGAGCGGGAAGGGGATGATGGCCACAAGCTTCAAGGCTGGAACACCGTAAGTTAGGTTCAAAATAACTGTTATATTGCATTGGGGGCACCATTGAGATGCTCCTCTCCCCTCAAAATCAATGGCGGGCACATGCCTTAGATATTAGACATCATTTCATTATCTTTTAGTCTGTTTTATAAACATTAATGGTGACTCTCTGACTGTGCCAGAGTGTTGCGGTGTTCGATTAATGTGGAATTATGTCTTGTTTTTTTTTTGTATTGGGAAATCAACCTCGATGCTTGCTATTGCCTCTGATAATCAATATTAATGTTATCGCCTTCTATTGTAAACCCCTATAATTGGGTTTTTGAGTCAATAATTCTCATGGTGGATTACCCATTATCAATATTACATTTTAAATGAGTATATCTATAGTTATGGTCTTGTTGTCTCCATCGATGGATAACTTGGATAGTTCCTTTGTAAATGACTTCATGACTGCGGAAAATTTCTATTAATTCATGACCCACCTTCTTGTAATCGAGGTGCGGTCAGCCTTGTCTCCATGTTCTTCGCAGCAGAAACCCTGAAATGATTGGTTTCCTTGGTTTTGATAACTTATTATGGTTTACCTTTTTTTCCAAATTGTTTTGTATGTCCCTGAAAAATGTGTGTGAAGTAATTTGAGGGTTTTTATGGTGTTTGCTGATGCATCTGGCAACCTTCTTTAATCTTTGGTTGCTAAGAGAGTTATGTCAGGGTGTGCTGTGACGTATTGGGTTCACAATATTTTTGCATTTCTTTTACGATGTCTTGGGTTTAACGCTCATGTAGGTATTCCAAGAAAGGTATTATTAACACATGACATAAATCCTTGCTCCCTGAGCAAACAAGTCACATTAAGGGCTTCATATGGTCTGTTTTCTGTTTTGGAAATCAATCCAACGATTAAATGTTTAAAGACGTGGGTCCTATGCAATGAATTCTAGAATTTCCACTGATTCAGGTACCATGTTTTCTTAACAAAATACGGTAACCTTCTCTCAGTTAACTTGATATTTTTTTAACTAAAGCTGCTCTAATGACAATCATAATTATCCCTTGTCAGACTCTTCAAAACACCAACTTAAACTAGTTCAGAGGAAATCACCTTTCAAAAATTTTCTGACAATTGATTAGCATACTGTGATTTATCCACATTATGAGCTGGCAAGGAGCGTTCAAAACGATCTAGCCAGAATGTAATATCGGTCACTGAAAGGAATGTTGAAACCGGGCTGGTACCTTCGACCTGGTAAGTAAATGGTTTACCATTGTTATCATTTGACCTGATTAAACATTACCCCATATAGTTCAATTTCAATTTTTTGCCAAAGAAAACTGTCAAAATGCTAAACTGTTCTTTTTGATGTTCATGTTCTCTTATTGCTTTTCTCTCCTCAGCCTCATGTGTGTCTAATCTTTTTGCTCAGCCTCGCTTCTAATCCTTCTTTGCTTAGGCCTCACTTTCTAATCTCTTTTGTTCAGCCTCTCTTTTCTAATCTCTTTTTGTTCAAGACTCTCCTTGCTAATCTCTTTTAGTTCAGCCTCAGACTCTCTGTCTATCTTTTTTGTTTCAGGCTTCTTTGGTTAATCTCTTTTGTTCAGCTTCTCTTTCTGAATTTTTTTCTTTCCAGTCTGGGAAACTTCTTTTTCCACCTGCATCTGCAAGTTCTTTTGGGCAGTAGTCTCAGACTTTCAGTTTCTTCAATTTCATAATTTTTTTTGCTTTTTCATAATTGGAGTCGGTAGCTTACCTCGCTCTAATCTTATAACCAGTCTTGCCGCTAGGGACTTTTCCTATCTCAATTAGGAAGTGAGTTGACGCCAATGTAGACAGATGTCTAAATTAATGATTGATTCAGCTGACAACAATAAAATGTAGAATCTAGTTTCCAAAGATAGATACAGGAAACTTGATGTAATTAGTTCACGTCGAATCCCGAATCTCTGTGGGAGGGGACAAGCCGCTTACAAAGGTCTTGTTACTACCTTGTACGCCACATTAGATAATATAAAGTACTGGGTCTATCACTATAACATACGTGGTACTCAACTATCCTCATATCATTTCTTACCGTGAGTTGTGTCACATCTCTCGTCTGTTTGAGTGGTCGACGGTATAGGACAGAGACATTAACACAAGGGACAGAAGCATAAAAGACAACTACTGAAAAACAATTGGAGAAATCCAACTTAAGTAAAATATAGAAATCAATGAAAATAATCACAGAAACTGTTGACGAAACGTGCTCAATGAAATCAGACAAGAGCATAATAACGCCCACAGTGTATAAACACAAATTGTGTATAAAACATGAAATTATAGGAACAGGATGTAGACCTACAAATACAGAACAAATCAAAACAAAAATATTAAAGAAACCAGAAAAAAATATTACAGAAATCAAACGAACTGATGAAAAAACGGCGTTCTCTACAACAACTAACAGACTATTAAGCAACCGGATTAGTTGCAGCAGCAAATTTTCCAATTTAATAGAGAAAATTGCTCCCTATAGGAAGACACTACTAATAATGAGGAACCAATATGGTTACTCGGTATATCCCACCATTACTAGTCACCTCACCAACCACCCACGACATAGACACACAATAATATGCGCAAACATGATAAAACATTAAACATTAAAATTTACATATATGTTCTATATAAATGCATATAATATTAAGCATTGTGTTGTAGAAAGTGTCTGCAGTAGAAGGACTCAGTATCTACATTAATAAGGTTCAGTTTTCAAACCAAATTAAAACTGCCACTTTATTAAATAATAGCATCTAGTGTTTTAATTTATTACACAGGTTCTGCAATTATGAACACACATGATAGATCCACCGTGATTGACGGAGTAGACTTCTTAAGTTCTTCAACTTAGTTTCTACTGCTAACACAGTTAGTTAAATGGTCCACTTGTTAAAACAACTTTGCCGTGCTACGCTGTCGGTTCTATGTAATTATGCCTGTACGCGAGACAACATGTCGCATCAAAAGCGGTGGACTTAGATTTAAGAGTAAATCGCTGTGTGTCGCATAGGAGTCCACGAGTGAGGAAAACTGGTCAAATCAGGTGTAGACTAACCCACCCCTTGCTGGTGTGTGTGCCGTGTATCAGGCAGTTCAGGGAAAACGAACTCCCAGCGGGTATCCAGATAGATTTTCGGTTAAACTTCTCGGCCAAAGTCCCGCACTGTGCAGGTTAATAAGCCAGAATTCTTGTGGCCTACCACATGATGTAAGACACGGTGTTTTTTCTTGTGGTGCATATGTTTTGACAAGGCATGATTCATTCTCGGCCATTGATGTATACTGGTAGTGTTATCAGGACGTTCGTTGTAAATATGGATCTGGTTGACTTGAATTGGTCAGACTCAAACAACCGAGCACAGTGTCAGGTTATACAATGTCTAACTTGTCCTTGGGACTACCAATGAGGCCTCTGGGATTAACAAGAATACCAGTGTGTTGACAGTGGAAGTGTTTGTAGAGTGAATGTCAATACGCCGAATGATGTTGTGGAACTGTTCTGTGGTTAAGTTGACTGATAAGGTAGTTCAGTACAAACACTGCGCATTCATGCGTATCTAGAAGTTTACTTATGGGAAGATACCACTGTAGACACTGTTTTCAAATAGTTTTAATTTGGGACGCATTTGACTTTACACTTGACGCAGGAGTATGGGTGGTACAGTTACAGTTGTGTAACACACTTGGGGTCGTACATCAATAGCCATATTGTTGACCCACGGTTACAGTGTGTACAATTATAAGAAATTGGCACTTCATGTTGAGGATAATAACGCAATTTGGGAACGTTCATAGTATTTTCAAACTACTTGTCTGGAGTTACCATCATGTCATTTAAATATCAAATCGATCAGGGCCTTAGTACTGGATGGTCATTGGTATTCATGTCTAGAATATAATAATGTTTTAGGCATAATCTTCATTCAGTCCTTCCATGCTGACTAGTCATGTCTCAGTTTAATCTATTAATGTTTACCGGTGAGTCCTGGACACAAATCTACGCCATTTCTTTTAGCCCCATTTTACCAGCCTTTTGTGTAGCTTGTATAATCATTAACAGCGGAGCATTTCTTTAAATAGCATTTCAGCAAATATCTTCTGAGCCGAATGTTAGATATCACCTATGAGAAAGATTTATAAAATGTATTCCTTTAAGTTGGATCTATTGATCATCATAGGCATTATAAGGGGCATCCCTGTTTCATGGTAAAATTTGAGTCAACAATAAATAGTCATCCGAAGACTGAAAATATGGAGACATATCATCGTTTATAAGTTGTAAACGCATCGCTCATCTCATATAACGATGTACGACAGACAAAGCGCTTCAAAGTAACTAGACACAGCTGACTTCAGGTTGAGAATTATCAAGGTTAATCCAGCAAGCATCAGCGCATAATTAAATGGTCTTCATAATTGCTGTCATAGAAACATAACTCAGTGTTGCTGCTAGTTATAGCTATGTCGTCTTGTGTATACTCTGACATACTATGGTAACTGAACAGTTAGGTCGATTTCAATGTAAACGTCCTGCCCATCTTAGAGCAGTAGCGAATACCTAAGAAAAGTCAGCAATAGATAAGTAAGTTTACCTGTTGACTATAGAAATATACAAACTAGCAAGTGCCACAAACGCGTGTCTTCTCCTAGCAGGGTGTCGGTGGAGGTGTGAACACACTAGGCGAGACAACCCATGATTTGAAGACATTTTGATTCCCTTAGAAGAAACTATCTTGTTCCTTTCCCATAATCAAAAAAGAGATCACAAACTTTGGGAACAGGTAGGTGAAATCGATATGACTCACAGCCATGTAGGCTTTCATCACCCGAAGAACTCTTAATCGTATCTTCATGAACCGCCGAAAGAAACACAAGTAATGACATGTCCTAGAAAGTACAGCTAATATGCAAGGAAAAATAGTTTCACTAAAAAAATACTAAGATTATCAAGATAGTAAGACATCTACCGTTACCTACATAGACATGAACTAAATGAGTAGAGTCGGGGGGCCAGCATGAGGACTATATGTGATGCATAGGCATATAACAAACATCGAATTCCAGATAACCAAATTTGAGATATTAGAGATCAAAAGTAAATCTAATAATTTCCTCCTCTAGCTGAGCGTCGACTTTCGTCAGGAAACGAACCACCCAGAAGCGATCCTAACAATGCAGAATAAGTATGAATGTAGACCCATTGTACGCCTTACATTTGACGTTCTGTACCTCATAGACACGGCACTATATAATCCAGCTGGCTATCTTGTAAGATTGGAAGAAGGGGGTGAAGTTTTACATGCTCGGACATTATGAACTAATATGACATTTCTCCTTATGTATGCGTAATTTTTATCCGTTATGCGACAAATAAAAAAATCGTGCCGTCACCAGATACCGTTCCTATCAGTGGCATAAATGATTAAACCTAAATACGTCCCATTCATCTTAAAAAAGGTTTGAATATCATTGTTTCTTAGGGATTGTCATCCCGTGAGAGCCAAACCCATACTAATAGGTTCCCAACCCGCATAATATTATGCGCAGTATGAGAAAATATCTGGATTATTTTAAGCCAGATTTATGCCAACAGGTCGGAAATATAGACTCGCCAGATGTCTGACGCAGTTGTCAATCTATTTACAAAGACAACCAGATGAGCTTGGAGCGGTCAAGTAGAAAGTCATGTTTCCAACGGGAGTGTTACCATTTCACGCATGACTTTTTATTTCTATATCTTGCTATGGACACGACTGCAGATATACGAGAAACTTTCAGGTTTAAGCCATTCTAAGTACTATGATGTTTTACAAAATAGATAAAATCATATTCGATTTTCGTACCGGCGTGAATTTATGTATATATCAATGAATGTATAGTATCATTACGAAAATTGGTCCCATTTACCAATGTCTGCGTATCTATCCTTGATATAGAAAAGAGGGTTTGTAATAATCTGGTTGTCGAGTTGGAAGTGTTTAAAGAAGTCCAAGATGACTTGCAAAACCAGTTATGTGGAATCATGTGGGCATCTAAGACAGAGTCAATGTGTCGCGGCCATTGCACATTATAGGATCCTTTTGTACGAATTCGCTCGTAGATACCGAAAAAATGAATTGCGGATTTGAATGAGCAATTCGAATATAGAGTAGACCTCGTTATTTTAATTTTTTTCGACGGATTATTGGGTTACTGTTTAGCCCGTTACAGAGCTTTCATGATCGGGGCCGTCTACTATGAAACGGATGTGCGGCCCTAGAAAGGATTTGATCTCTTGTAATTTGGCAGGGATTTAGGACCCATACCATAGCCAAGATAGTTCACGGTCTATGTATAGGACCGAATAATTCCTTTACTGCCAGCATTAAGCTTCTGTCGGGAATATCACATTACATGGATGCAGAGAGTCTCCTTAAGCTATCTGTTCTTGCATTAGTCACGCTCCAGGTCCCCAGTGGTATGAAGCGTCATCTACGAAGAACAAATGTCCCTGGTATCTTTAGTAGGCGCCCTTAACGCAGACTAAAATAGGTGCCAGTTAGATCTCCAACATAGTGTTTTGATCTATCACAAGAGGGATTGGACATGTTGCTTTGAGTCTCGTATGGGGAACCTATATGTAGGAATTGGACCCTTATCTTTAAGCAAAGGAAGAAAGAGGCAGCGGTTGCCATAAATGATCCCGAGCAAGGACAGATTCGGAATTGAACGTTCCATAAATAATTGTCTTCATGAGGACCAGAAGTCCTGAGACCTGCGCATCTTGCTTTCTTTAGTCCCTTTGGAATAGAATTCATGTTTGAAGTTATTTTAAAAATATTGAATTATGGTTCTTCAGCTGTCTTTAGGAAACCCTTTGACACGACCACGCGTATGGACTCTAAGAAAAGCCCAAATATTAGCGCCTCTTTCCTAAAAACCCAATACAGGAATTTTCCTTTTAGAGGGTTTTTCGACGGTTGGCTGGTTATACTCGCGCCTTCGTAGAGTAGAGGTACCGACTAGCAATTCAAAACTAAACCATGAAATAGTGATGCCATCCCCCTCCACAAGTATCGCTGAGAAAAGGACTCACGCAGGTCAGTCTAGGTGACGCCCACACGGACACTCTGACCCGATAGCCTAGATAAGAATTTCGACGCATCATTTGCGCTGGAACGAATGTAGCTGCCGTGGCGTATTCATAGACAGGCCGGAAAAGGCATGAACAATTCCATTGAGAAAAAGCCGGCCTCTTGGTGACTGTAGATAGAAAAATGCCAGTCTAAGAGAAAAGGTTTGGCGCGCGGTTCTCTCAAGACTAGAGGAACTTATGCCATACATCAGAAATATTCCGCTGTGTGTGGAGACGTCGACATCTAGTTTAAGCTGAAAAAAATTGAGCACTTTACGAAAAGCCTAGTAAGTTAGCTCTTCTGCTAGCAATACGGAATAGGGTTTCAGCTACTGACAAACTGTTTCGTGTCCTTGATTCATATGTTGCGTATAGTCGCACGACGCAATAGTACGATATGTTTATTGTCTTTTTTCCGAACAATAACATCGGCAGAAGTAATGCGACATGAAAGTGGATGTTCAATGAATTTTTAATCTAACATCTCATCCAACTTCCTTCTCAAACCGGTGCTTGTGGAAAACATGCTTTATAGGAATAGGATATAGTCCTGAAACTAACTAGGATTATGGTCAGTTAGATTAATGTTCATGGTTACAATGACACGAGTTTGTCCAGGAATGTCAGTAAGAAAACGTTCCTGAAATGTTTGTACATAGCCGAAAACTTTTTGTCGCTTGTTTCTCCCTAGAGGAATAATTCCGGCACTAAACACAGTAGAACAGTTTTGTCCATGCATTCACGTAAATGAATATTGGGAAATGATCGGGAGAATAGCGAGATAACACAAACAAAATTCAAACAATAACAGCAGCGGAACTAAAACGACACGATCTGATTAACTATCACCGAACAAAACCTTGGTTTTCCTCATCCTGGTATTTACAGACAGTGCATGTGCTCAATGACCATGTTCGTACTGTACCCTGGTTGGATTTTCGGTCCGTTTTGCCCCTTGGGGAACAAATAGGCTGTAAAATAATCCACGATTGACTACTATTCTTCGTGACTACTTGGTAAGCTCCGTACAAGCCATTGATCGTGCTGGAATAGGTTTTTACGCTTCCCATCTAATAATCTGCATCAAATGTATCGTCAACGATAATGTAGTTCATACCATCGGAAATTTTTCGGGAGCCTTTTGATCGTACTTATCCGACGGAACCATTTACCAAGCAAATTACTAGAAGTCTCAGTCATGCTGTTCTTCCTACCCCCTCTGCAGGTTGCCCCCCTAACATAACAAGCATAGACCATATGCTTGTTGTGTCGACCAGAGGAGACAAAGTTGGTCGTAAAGGTTACTATCCTTACTTACTATGGCAACATTTGTCTCTTGCTTGTCTGTTTAGGTAAAACTATTCGAGGTAACAAATTCAGAAGAAGAAAGTTGCCATCAACATTTGCATGCTGTCGAGTTATTTTGTTGATCCTCCTCTCCTTGCGCGCGGGCGAGTACGTATAATTTCATCCATAAGACAAGGATTTTCGCTAAGTACTTGTCGGTATAATTATTTGCATGTCCTGCGGTAATCTCTTATGGGTAGGAGTCATGAGATGAGAGTCCCACAGATTCGTAAAGCAATTTTATGTCGGGCCGCGCTGCTCAGGGGTTTACGATGTGTGCCGCAATAGAGAATACTCAAAGGATTCAACGGGTTGGGAGATTTGGGATAGAAAAGAGAAAATATCACGCTAAAGTAAATGTTTCGCATGTGTGTACACGGGTGTCTTGCTGTGTGTTGCCAGCTTGCCAAGAGGGCTCGCGGGGTGAACAGTGGAGAGAGAACCACTGTATCTCGCGCGCGCAGAGGTGACCTCTCCTTGACGGTTGCATGATTCAGTCAGGAATGTGCTATGGTCTTAACGCTCTATCCATATGTAAAGGACATTTGTTGTTGTTGTCAGATGTGGTATTTCTCTATTCCTAGCACAAGCTGTCTGGGCTTGGAGGTGTGTATGTCGGTATTGGACTAATTTACGACCGTACATTCCGAACCAGTGGCAGTACGGCGGACATGTAAGTTGTGGGATGGATCAGACTGGACTAGTTTACAGGCTACTCAAGGAGGTGTCTCTCTCTTACTGCTGGAGTCGTCATGCGCTTGAGGAGATGTGTAGTCGCGGGATCAGGTCAGCAATGTGGACGGAGACCTGGTTGAATGTTCGATATTGTATAATATTTGTTGCTTTAGGCTCGGTGGATAATCCCAGAATGGAACGAGAAACAATGATGAGAGGCACCCAGGCAAGCGCATACGTGTGCATGATATAGGTGATGCTCGCATGGTATGCAGTGATGATGGTAAATGCTGCTTTCAGATGACAAAGGAATAGCTCTGATGGACAAGCCGTCGTGCTATATGTAAACGTCCGCACAAGAGACATGTGTATTTGTTGGAATGAAACCAGAACGTTGAGATAGTCACGCTGCTGTGTGGTCTCTTGTTAGCCCAGATGTGATGCCTCTGAAACCTGTATAAGTCTGGAGACCATATGATTTTGGTGTCATGTAACTGTATGTCGCGCATCTATGTTTCTGAATATGGGTGCGAATGATAGAGAATGTGTACGTAGCAGGCATGCTCTGGAAGTAGGTTGGGATCAGTGAGGCATTGGGTGAGGGCGATGTGTTTTGTACCGTTGTGGATTTATGTGATGCTATCATCTGTGACATTACCCGATTATAACCAGAGGATTGACAATATATTCCGGTAGAGATGTCTTTCTCCGAACTGCTCACTTCAAATAAAGAGGGCCTCCCGAAAAGAAAAGACACGCAGCGTAACGAACGTTCTTGCGAACGTTCTGTCAAAACGGTGACCGAAGACAAGCATCTCATAGATGTCGCATACGACACGTACTAACTGAGAGTCCGTTTGTGCCGATGTGTTTGTAAAGATTTTTAATCTCTTCTCAGAGAATTTGGTTACGTTGGGCAGGGAAAGTGATTGGCTGAGATAGTTTTACTGTGTGACTTGTCGGATGTGCTGGGCAATGCATCCAGTAGTACATAGTTACGATCGCGACTTACTGCGCATATCTTCGTATGAGTAGTCCGAGCTTAAAGATGTTACGGCGTAATTTGAGTTTAATCTTTATCTCGGATACATCACTGCGCTTTTCGTTTTGCACGGAAGATGGTGATTAAGATGAATGTTTCTATTGCAGTGTCGGACCTGTAGTGCTTCTGATGACATGTTGTTATCGTATAGAAATAAGAGAGAGCTCGGTGAGAGTCTACGAGAGATAGAATTCAACGTAGCCGGACATTCTAGAAGGGATGTATCGCTATGCGTGTAGAGCACAAAAAATTCATTCTAGTCTTCACTCAGTAGGGTGCCTAGATTGAGGCTAGACATTTGAAGAGCCTGCGCGCGAGCTTTGTGGCCTAATAATGCATTAGCGGTTTTGCCATATTTTCTGTTTTTTACCAAAAAGGAAATTTGTATTGTGTTAGTGCATTCATTTGACTCGGCGTGACTACACATATCCGAACCGAGCGACATGACATAGAGATTCAGCTGATCGCATCTCCGGCAGAGAGGACATTGCGTGTACCCACTTCTCCTGTAACAGAAAGGCTACCATAGTAGCAAATGCTTATATGATCAGCAGTACAGTAGAGATCAGTATCTCTTAATTGGTGCCAAAGCCAATACTGTTTACACCATTCTGATCTACTTTTAAACTTTCCAAGTGGCAACGAGAAGAGAACACGCTCCTACTCGAGTGACTGCAACTCAGCCAATCCAATAGGGCGGTGCGCACCACCGTATCACCCAAAATTACTCCCACTGCGACTTGGAAGAGTAACACTCACTCTAAGTACTACACAATTAAAAGCATCTAATTCAGAGACAGAGATACCCCCTTCCTTACCATGCGCGACTTGACAGCAGGATAAGAGACGGGAAGGAAGAGATGGGCACTAGACCTATAAAAACTTACAGTGCCCGGACAACCGCGTTATGTTTTGGAAAGTTATCTCAAAAATAAAATGGTTTATGCATATTGGCCGCACACGAAGGACACATCTGAGATGCCTCTCCAGAAAAATCAAAAGCGGCACATCCAAACATTCGACACATAATTATTAGCCATCATCATTATCCCTTTTAGTCTGTTTGTATAGGCTTCATGTGACTCTTGCTGTGCTGAGTTTGCGTGATCAATGAGATTATTATGTTTTTTGTATATTGGGATCTAGTCCTCGATTATTATTGCCTCTGTAATCATTATTATCTCCCTCATATGTAACCCCTATTTGGGTTTTGAGTCTATTAATTCTCATGATAACCATTATCAATAATCATTCTATAAAAAGAGAATCTCTGAAAATAATGGTTGTATGAAATTGTCTCCTGGGGTAAGATACGGATAAACCCTGATATTTCTCTTAAGTCGTATACATCTATAAATAAGTCTTTCCTCTGACGGAAATTTTCTGAAAATTTATTATTGGGACCGGAAGAGTAACACCCCCTGATTGTCCGAAGGGCTATCAGTCAGGTCGTCTCCAGCTTCTTTGAAGAAGGAACCCTGAAATGATTGGTTTCCTTGGGTTTTTGATAAACTATTTATGGTTACCTTTTTTTCCAAACTTAATTTGTTGTCCCTGAGAAATTTGTAGATGAAGTATTTAGGGTGTGTATGGTGTTGCTGATGCAACTGGCGCATACCTTCTTTAATCTTACGTGTTCGCCTACGAGTTATGTCAGGGTCGTGCAGTGATCGTATTGGTCTCAATATTTCTTGCATTTTCTTTTTAGTGTCTTGGTTTTCGCTCACATGTAGGGAATTCCTAAAGAAAGGGTTTTGATTAAACATGCATGGAATATTATCTTGTCCCCTGAGCAACAAGTCCTCATATGGGCTTCATACTGTCTTTTCTGTTTTGGACAACTCAAATCCATAGCGATTAAAGTGTAAGACGTGGTCCTTGCAAGTTGATTATGGAGAATTCCACCCCTGAGATTCATGGTTACCATTCTTCTTAACACAAAATACGTGTAAACCTTTCCTCAGTTAACTGATATTTTTTAATAAAAGCTTAGTTCTAATAACATCATTAATTATCCTTGTCGAGACTCTTGTCTAACAAACTTGAAAAACTAGTCTGAGAATATTCACCTTTAGGAAAATTTTCTGAGAGCAATTGATTAGCATACTTGATTTATCACATTAGTGAGCTCGACAGGATGGCGTTCAAACGATCTAGCCAGGAATGTATTATCGGTCCTAATGGATGGATTCGATACGCTCGGTACCTAGACTACTTTGTAAGTATATGGTTTAACGTTTGTTACTACTTGTCTGATTAACTCATTTACCATAATTAGGTCGCAAATGTCAAATTTTGTCCACTAAATCAATGGTCTTTATGTAAAAAGTTCTTTTTGCAGGTGGTTGTCGATGTTCTCTTCGCGTAGAGTTTGCTTGCTTTAGATCTGTCCCTCGTAAGTCCTCGCTCTGTCTCAGCTGTTCTGTATAGATGTCTTGAACTTTTGCTCAGCCATCATGCTTCTGAGATGTTTCTGTTGTCAGCCGGTCTCTTTTTCTTTTCGTTTTTTTTTATTTTGTTCTATATCTCTTTTGTTCAGGAATTCTCTTTATATCTCTATCGCTTTTGGTTCTAGCCTCTCTTTCTAGAAGATTCTTTTTTACGTTCAGCCTCCATAGACTCTCTGTATAGTCTTTTTGGTTCAAGCTTCTTTGTCCTAATTCTCGTTTGAGGGTACAGATTCTCTTTATAAATATTTTTTCTATCCATCTGAGACATTCTTCTTTCCTCCACTCTTGCGCGCCATCTGCAAGTTCTTTTGGTGCAGTCTAGCTTTGCAGTTTTATGGGAATTTCAAATTTTTGTTGCTTTTTCATATGAGTGGGTAGCATAATTCTCTAACTTATCACCAGTCTTGCCTAGGGAATTTCCGCCGTATCTCAATAAAGTGTTCCAAAATGTAGACATATGTCTAATAATGATAGCAATCAGCTGACATCGCAAAAATGTAATCTATTGTACAAATAAAACAGGAACTTGATTAATAGTCACAAATCCCAGATCTCTTTGGGAGACAAGCTTACAAAGGTCTTGTTTACTTCCTTTGGGTACACAATAATAATAATAAAAAGTACTGGTTCATTATACTATTAACATACGTCGTACTCACACTAATTCCATACTCTTCTGTCCAACCAAAGACATTAACAAAGGACAGCATAAAAGACAAATATGGAAAAACAATTGCGAAATAACTTAAGTCAAATATAGAAATCAATGAAAATAATCACAGAAATCTGTGACGGACAACTGCAATGTGGAAATCAACATAGAAGTGCAAATAACGCACAGTGTAATAAAACACAAATTGTGTGATGTGTAGCACTGAAAGATTGGGAAAGGATAGACCTACAATTACAACAGAAAAATCAAAACAAAAACAAAGAACAGAAAAAAATATTATCAAAACAACGATGAAAAAACGCGTTGCTCAACAAACTAACAGAAATAGCAACCGATGTTGGCACTCGATGCAAATTTCCAATTAAAGAAAAATTGCTCCCTATAGAAAACACTTACTATAAGCCCTATGTTAATTGGGAAATCTTATATTAGACACACGAATAATATGCAAACATGTAAAACATTTAAAACATAAATAACATATAATAGTCATATAGAATGCTATTATATAAAGCAATGTGTTGTTAGAAGTGTCTGCAGAGAAGGCTCCAGTTTTTACCATTAATTATGGTTCAGTTTTTAATCAAATTAAACGACACTTTATTAAAATAATAGCTCTTGTTTCTTAAATTATTACACAGTTCTGGATTATGAACACACAAGAAGATACACTGTTGAGTGTAGACTTCTAAGTTCAATAGTACTTCTGTTAAACAGCTAATTGTCCTCTTGTAAACAACTTGCCGTGCTATCGCGGTCTGTTCTATGTAATTATGCCTGTACGGCTGACAAATGTCATCAGGCGAGTGACCCTAGTATAGTAATCCGGCTTCATAGGACACGTGAGGGAACTGTCAAACAAGTGTTAGACTTAGACACTGCTGGTGTGTCGTACAGGCGTCAGGGAAAACGAATGGGTTATCAGTAGCTGTTAACTTCTGGCAATGTCCACTTGCAGGTTAAGCCCAGAAATCTGGCCTTCTACCACATGATAAACGTTGTTTTTTTTCTTGTGGTGAGTAGTAAATAGAAAGAGGCTGTTATTCTTGTGGATGCTTCGTATACAGTGTTATTATCAGTGTACTGTTGTTAAAGATGTTACTGGGATCTGAAATAGTCAACTCAAACTACGCGAGACACACAGTTGTCTGTATTACATGTTCTCGATTGTCCTGGGACACAATTGCAGCCCTGACAAGAATACAGGCACGCGAGTGGTGTACGGTGTTAGAGGGCGTACAATGAGTGTTGTAATGAATGTCTATACGCGAATGTGTTGACTGTTCTGTGGAGTTGCTATGAAGGTTCAAACACTCATTCATGCGTATCTAGGAAGTACTTATGCAGGTCCCACTGTAGACGTTTCAATAGGTTTATTTGCGCATACACTTGTATCAGAATGGGTTATCAGTTACATGACCACAGGTGACATCAATAGCATGTAGTTGTTGACCCACGGTCCGTGTACAATTATTAATTGGCATTCATTGTTGACAATCACAATGGAATCAGTATAATCACGTTCTGAGTTTGCCATAATCTCGATTTAAATATCATCAGGCCTTACTGACTGATCATTGTCAGTTAAGTATATTAATGTTTTAGGCATATTCTTTCATCAGAGCATTACTGACTATGTCATGTCAAGTTCAATCAATAATGTTTACGGTGAACTCTCTGGACCAAGAACCTCCTTTAGCATTAATGTGTAGCTTGCACCACTATGCGGAGATTTCTTTTAAATAGCATTAAGCAAATAAACTTCTGAGCGAATGTTTTAAATCACACAAGAATAGATTTTCCTTTCATAAGTTGTGATTCTATGATCTTTTCGGATATTAAGGGCATAACTGTTCTTGGTAAATGAATCTACTACATAAATAGCTCATTCCGAAAAATGGCTTCTCGTCTTGGAGAACATGTCTCACCTAACGATGTACGAACAAAGCTCAATAACGATTCAATTCTTGGAATATCATTGTTTCCCCCACTATAGCATCAGCGTATCTGTCCTCATAATTGCTGTATAGAAACATAACCAGTGTGTCTAGATAATATGTCGTTCTGAAATGTACTGGACATAGGTAGATCTATGTAAACGTCTCCCTTCTTAAGCATAGATGAGGATAAGCGAGTCAGAAATGTTTACGTTTACCTTGACATAGAAATACACTAGCAAGCAACAAACAACGCTCTTTCTCCTGGCGTTATGAAATGAACACTAAGGGAACTCAAGATTTAACTTCCAGAAGATAACTATCTTCGTTCCCATAATCAATAAGAGATCACAAATCCTGGCAGGTCCACGACATGACTCCCGCCATAGGCTTCATCACCGAAGAACTCTTTAACGTATCTTCATGCGCCGAAAACATCTGACCCCTAAAGTACAGTGTACAAAAAAAAAATAGTTTCGGACATAAAACATACAAAGATATCAAGCTATAGGACAATACTGTCCTAAATAGACAAGAACTACATTAGATTCGGGCCATAGGACATCTGATAGCAATAACAATCTTATTCCTAAACCAAAACATAGAACTAGATCAAAGTAAATCTAGATGCCTCCGCTAGAGTTCGACTATTTCAGGATACGAACAGGAGAGATAACTCAAGAATGAATACCCATTAGCCTAATCTGAGTTCGTGTCCCTCAAGCTCCGCCTAAACATTGCTTACAAGATAAATATATTTTTATCCAGACAAATACATACATTTTTCTTTTGTATATGTCGTATATCTGTTTGCCACCAAAAAAATATGTGGGCAACAATGATGATTCTCGGGAGGACCATTTTCCAACTATTTCCTAGATTTTAACGTTATCTCAGCAGCTACCAGGGGACGGTAAGATACCCACGAGATGGTCGAGTACGAGGTTTTCTTGTAGTTGGGAACTGTAATTGGGCTTTGATATAAATAAATATAAACGCATATTTATTGCCGATCTTTTATTGGAGTACTTTCCATTTATTGTAGTTTCATTTTGTAGAAAATTACCTTAGATAACCTGTATTAAGTTACCGAAACCAAGAAAACAGGTTTAGGAACAAATATAATTGTACATGTCTATTATTCAGTTCTTGCTTAATTATTATAGATTAAGTCATGTTCTGTGATGATAGTTATTACATGTTAATAATTAATTACCCCTAGATAAGATTAGCCATACGAAAAAATTCTCGCATATTATATAAACCAGATTATTCATTGTGGGGATATTGGAGAGGTAGCAGTTTTAGATTTTCAGGACCCAGACCTGACTATCATCATTTACATAGCTTAGAACCGACCAAACTTTTGGATGTCGATATCACCCTTACTCTTTTCAGAGGATGGTGGTATGGTTCTATTTCTTTAAGAACCAGTCTCTTATATGGCAGCTATTCTGGGGTTTCATTGATACATCTATTTTATTCCAGGATAATCGTTTACTTTTTCAATAACCATCCAAACCTCTCGGCGAGCGCAGTGGACGAAGACTTTTTTGGCATGGCTTTTGTTGATGAGGCCTATGCTCCTTGGTGACACTAAAGGGTATATTGGATTGATTAGAACCTACCCATTGTTATTTCTAAGGATCGTCGAACTAAGGGAGGGGTCCGGTCACGAGATCGAGATAATGCATCCTATTTAAACTAAGAGCCAAAAACAAAGAAGTAACCTAAAAACCAAATATGAATACACATGAAGAGGTGGAATTCGACATAGCGCATGCAGGGGATTATAACTAAGATCATGGAACGCGTCATTAACGGGATTAGTACAGAGGAATATATGGGACTTTGCGTTTTCACAGGGCGTTGTATGTATGATCCCCTGTAGGTTAGAGAGGGCCATTGAAAACTCCGTGGCAGAGGCAATCACCCCACCATTAGTCGGAGTTTGAAGAGTTGGATTTATTTTTAAGCAGACTTATTCTACCAATGTAAGTGGCTCCTCTGAATTGGGCGGATGGACAACTCTGGGGAGTGCAAGTAAAGCCCTGGAAGCTCTCCCCAATTTCACAACTGTAAACGAGTAACAAACTCAAATGTTCTGGGATTCGAAAGAAAAGAAGAAGAAGAAGAAGAAAAAGAACACGAAATTGTGCTTCACTTGCAGCCTGAAGGTGTAAAAGAAGTTTTATGATTGGTTTGGTTTGAAGGGGACTATTCTTCCATTCACCACGGTCAATTCCTATCAGTGCTCCGATCTCCTGCCTTAGATCACACAATGAGGATCTCCAGCACAGGTGCAACGAAACTACTGTAGCACCTAGCGAGAATCCCAATATGTGTATATAGGAATCTCACACATTCTATAAATATTTTTTTATGTTGAGTAGGCCTTTCTAATTTTTAAATTTTGCCAGGGCATCGGCCTTATGGCCTACTCTTTAAACGATTTCAACTGCCGTGGGGGGCATTCTTTAAAGTGTGCAACTTGCACATGGGACCTCCTATTTTTTTTGCCTTTATCCGAGAAGGGTTTACGCAATCCGATTCATCATTACAAATGATACCAGGGGACCGAGTATGACATCAATAGGGACCACTTGGTTTCTGAAAAAAAAAATTCTCCAGAAATTGATATTGCTATTCCTCTCAACTGGGAATCGTACACTCTTTTTTTCAACCCCGGTTACCACTCTAGATTTCGAGGCGGAGACCACACCTCTTATTCGCTCACTTACCCCTAAAGGCAAGATAGAATACATGAAAAGAACTGATCTGCGGAACAAAACCTGGCTGTATTCATGGGATTTTTTGTTTTTGTTTCTGGTTGCTCTCCATTTTCTTTTTTGTAACTTTACACAAAATTAACTTGACCCTCCGCAACGTGGTAAGATTCATTTGGTTGAGTGATACATTTGTAATAACAAACAAAAATAAGTAATTTCAGTTGTTTTTTTTGTAGTAAGACACACTATGAATTTAGTATTTCACAAATGAGTCGAAAAAAAGATAATGGATTGTCAGGGAAAAGTGCGTGCGTGTTAGTTTTGACACGGGAAATATTTTAGTATTACGTCACGACACGGCAAAAATGACATGTGACTTATAAGATTCTTTTCGCGTGGCATCACGCGTATTCTTTGTTCCGACTAAATGAACAGGATTCATGCCATCAAACCGCGTTTCCCTGGTTTCCTGTAGGAATATAATTAATGTTTCTATACGCGCCTGTGTGAGGAGGATGAGTTCGCGTTACTTGTGTTTACATAAAGGGCGTCTTTTTTTAAAGAGTTTTTTTTTTTTTTTTCTGATACGTGAGAACAAGAAACGGGGGAATAGTGGCACAGGGTTGGAGGATTTTGTGTTCTGTCGCACGCAATCAAAGTCCGGCCTAGTTAGGTTCAGGATTGTTGAACGCCACAAAACTAATTCAAGATTAAAATTAAATCAGAAAATACTCACGATTGTCTCGAAAGTTGAATCGTAGGGGAAAATAATTGATTCATATTATTTCGATCATTTTCAGCACCATGTGCTGCTGATGGTATCTCGTTGTATATCTGTGTATCAAGAACTATGGTATTATCATAATGTAGAGTGTTATTTGAATAAAAACTGTGATTACCGCAAATATAAAAACTCATACATTCTATGTGATTCCAGATCTATTGCTGGCATTACTGCTGTTAACATATAAATAGGACAGAATATATCATTCAAATCAATAGAACTTGTTTCTCCTCCAAGGAGCATAGGATTTCAAACATAAAATATTTATCCAAGTCCCTCGCTGTCACGTGGACCATCAGCTCTTTCGTTTGTTTATACGTGATTTCTCATCATTTTCACTTATGTCTCCAGTTCTCCTCCGACGCATTTTTTTTTTCTGTCAATCTTCGCGAATCAGACGTGAACTAGTTAGGCAAGACAAGGAGCATGTGACTAGTATAAGTTTGTGCAATGGAGGTCTGGCGACCCCATTATGTAAAACAAACTTGCACACAGGACCGTCACCCATCCAAGAGCATGTGACTGTATTGTGCGGCGGATTGTGTCTCCTTGCTTGGCATTAGTTGGTCTTGACAATGGCCACACTTACCAGAATAAGATGAAGGGCGTCTTCAAATGTACCAACCTTGCTATGATTACTCTTGGCAGACATATAAATAGAAGAATCATGCTTTCTACTTAAGGAGCTTCGCAGAGGATTTTAAAGAAAATGCATGCATAACAAACATGAGATACCTAAGCTGGTTCATAAAGTATTATTCTCCGCCGCATTACTGGAGGAAATATATTCGCTCGTATTTTTTTCTGAGCTCCAGCTGAAGGTGATTTAGCCAAAAATCTTCAATCAGAAAAGCTCTATATTGTACTTTAGAACAACGTGAGTCACAGGGCTGCAGGACATACACTTCGCTCATAGTGATTAATCCACAATATCGTTATACAAGCTGCAGAATAAAAAGGTTTAATAATGCACTTATATTTTAATTTTGTAAGAAAATAAATAAGTTGTTTATAAAAATGAAGAATGATATTCCTCATCATGGATGATCTAATATGTCGGTGGAAATTATGAAAAATTTGGAAACGTCTAATGATGCGCTTCGTTATGCTACTTGCCTTCCTTAGTTGGGTCTGGTTTAGTTTTGCGTCTGCTTCAGTTGCTGTCTGGTTCCCAACAGGTGCCTTGATTGTACTTCTCTTCAATAGTCAATTATTGTGAAAGCAGGCACATCCCTTGCAATAAGGCTGTGGGGGTAAAATGGATTAGATTGTCAAGAGTCTTCTAGACCCGTCTGATGTTGGTGCCTAAGCGTCGACTGCTGGCAACTTGTACCACACCTGAAAGGAAGACAAATGTTTGCTAAGCAGTGGGTCTCTTAACATAGTTCATCATGGGCGACCTCCGCGTACCATTCCACCACTTTATCTTCTTCAGAAGTGTTTACCCCTTCCCTACGTTTATTTTAACCCCAGTGAGTCGAATGAATGAAGCTTTTGACAAGCAGAAAAACGACAATATGGAATATATATACGTATGTATATGAAATTTCCTAAAGTGCTTGTTTAATAAGTATGTACACATGATATTCATCATCCCATTCCCTGCTCTTATGGAGCCTGGGGCTAACTTCTGCTGTTGCGTTTCTTATGAAGAAAACCGCCACAAAAGCAGTCATCAGCTCTTGCATTGGTTGGTTCATGAGTCAAGCTACCTTGTAATGGTGATGATTGCCGTCTCATATCGCCATCCTGTACATCAATGTTCAACGTACGTCACGATACGTTTTTTTAACGATTACAATACGTATTACTCGCGTTATGGTAAAACTTCCGTCGTTGAAATACGGGGTGCATCACTGCGGGCAAATATTTCAAAATAAATTTTCTTCTAATTGATACTGTTATGCTGTCCTGCAGAAGCTAGACCGTGAAACTAAAAACAAATTAATTTACTTATTTTATTTTAATATCGAGCACAAATAACAGAAGGAACAAACTTTTCATTACAAAAATGGGCAAATAAACGGTATCATGCTAGCGACCATCGGCAACTAATCTTTTTTATATAAAAACTAGTTTTTTTTTACACATGTACCAATGACGCAATTTCACGCCATACCTATGGAAAGCACCACATGTCAACTTGCGCATATTAACTTATTTGTCGTATATAATATAATATCTACGTATTATTAGCGTTTTAATTTTTTGCCTGATATTTTTTTTCTCAGGACAGTTCGAAACATTGCTGTACATCATAAGCAAATTATACATGTCAAAATGCAAACATAAATGGACAAACGTCATATTATAAATTATAATAATAATAATAAATTCTTTAAGCACCAAACACGGCGCATAAGGCAGAAACCAGTGCTCTCCAGGTTGTTCGTTGTGACGCCACTCCTCTTAGCTCTTGCAAATTATTTAGGCCCAACGTTCTTCCTTCTCTTATTATTGTTCTTCTGAGTGTTTCTTTTGGTCTTCCTTTTTTCCGCTTACCCTCAGGAACCCAAGTGAGCGCCTGTACGTGGTATTCTGTTGTTTTGCATTCGTAGGACATGACCGATATATGACCATCGTCTTTTCCTTATATAGTCGGAGACATATTTCTGCTTGAGTCTTCTCTTATTTGTCGATTAGTCTTGATTTTCTTTCACAAACTGGATGTTCATGAGTTTTCTAAAGACATTTGTTTTTTCTTCGAATGTATTCAGCTTGTTCTCCAATGATTTTGTTATTTTCCAACTCTCACAGCCGTATGTTAACACTGAGATAACATTTGAATTAAACAGACGAAGCTTGGTATGTATATTCAATGATCGTAATTTCCAAATGTTAGTTAATCTATTGAAGGCGCTAGCTGCCAAAGCAATTCTCGTATGGATTTCTACTTGCTGTGTAAACATCTGAGTCATTTTTACTGCCTAAATAATTTTATAAATTAAACCAAGCTTTTTCTGGCGACCACAGAACTTTTCTTTGACATTGCAACGTCCGAATAATTTGTCGGGCAATGATTTAAGATGCCGTCTCTTCAGGTGAGTTGAGAATGTCAACTTAGAGAACTTGGGAGGGGTTTGTGAGGGGGTTTCTAGTGGGGGGGGGGAGGAGGGGGGGGGGTATGGATTTATAGAACTTAAGGTGCAATGTTTTGTCTCGGGGAGTTACGCCCCCTTCTAATCTTAGAATCTCATTTCAGTCTTTGGCTGTCTATACTTGGGTTCTAATTTTCCGTGGTTGGCTGTCTATGATTTACTTCTTCGGCCAAACTGGGAAATTTCAGTGAAGTTGTCTTACAGCGTGTAGCTATAATGCGAAAGTTTTCTCTACGCAACCAAGGTTGCACATGAGGAGATGTCGATCAGGAGCAGTCTGATCTTAGCATTCAAATGCACAAAAACCTATGCATATATGTGTCTAATTTTAGGTAGGGGTCTCCCCATCTATCCTAATACAGAATTATTTACTACAGACACATAAGATAGTTGCCCTTTTACATGTGATTTTCAAACTCCATTAATCATATAAGGTTTGCCACTTCATTGTTAATTATCATGTTTTTACGCGTTTAACACAGACTTTGATCACTGTTTAATATCTTCCATGCTGTTTTTTTCTCGTAGTTGATTAATCAAAACTAAATTCAAATCTGCGAAGAGAGTTAGTAGATCACTGTCCGTGTATTATACTTTACCGGATTGTACCTACCAAATACAGTAGAAATCGATCATGTATTTGGGGCACGTCTTTGTTCGCGGGATACCTGACCACTTTATATGCGCCAGCATAGTTTTCGAGTATCTTCCTGACAAAAAGTCTGGTTAACAATAGGAATTGTCGTCAGTGAGATCATTACTCTGTCTGAGCTGGCGATAACGTCGCAAAGTCAACGTGGTCTAGTTCGCTGCTTCGCTAAGCGTCGCAATAACAAAAGGAGGGAAATAACAGGAGAGAGATGTGATACGTTGACCTCGGTCGGGAAAGCGTTTAATATAGAAAAACTAAAGAAATACGCAGGATGAAGGAGTGGTAGATACTACTCTTGGAGAGGAGTGAAGACCAAATAAAGAACGGAACGTATTCGTGACATGTGGAGCAGGGGGCTTCCTGCATTTTACTATCTTCCTAATTATCTCAACTTTCGCAAATGAAATTATAAATAAATATTACTCCTCCGCCTCTTAAGCTGTATTGCTAAGATTAATTCCCTAAACACTTAATACCCACAAACCCTCCTT
>JAMPIV010003351.1:0-74015 GCA_024509875.1 Oreohelix idahoensis | reverse complement strand
TAGTAGAGGGTAGGAGACTAGAGCTAGATAGAGGCTAGAGGTAGTAGAGCTAGAGGTTTGTAGAGGTAGGCATAGAAGGTAGTAGAAGCTAGAAGGTAGTAGAGATAGAGGTAGAGTCGTAGAGCTAGATGTAGTTAGGCTAGGAGGTAGGTAGAAGGTAGTTAGCGTCATGTAGAGACTAGAGGTAGAGGGTAAGTAGAGATAGAGGTAGTAGAGAGAGGGTAGAGGTTAGTAGAGCTAGATGGTAGAGGTAGAGGTAGTAGAGCTAGAGGTAGTAGAGCTAGAGGTAGTAGAGCTAGAGGTAGTAGCGGTAGAGGTAGTAGAGCTAGAGGTAGTAGAGCTAGAGGTAGTAGAGCTAGAGGTAGTAGAGCTAGAGGTAGTAGAGCTAGAGGTAGTAGAGCTAGAGGTAAGAGGATAGTAGGCTAGAGGTCAGTAGAGCTAGAGGTAGTAGAGGCTAGAGTAGGTTATGTACAGGTAGTAACCCAATGTTAGGTTAAGAGAATAGATAGGTGTTGACGGTTTAGCAAATGATTGAGGTAGTAGAGCTTAGAGGTAAGTTAGAGCTATAGGAGATGTAGTAGTTAGCTAGAGGTAGTAGAGCGTAGAGAGTAGAGGTTATTGGAGTGTTAAGGAGGTCAAAAAGTAGGATGAGCTATTGAGATTAGGTGCAGCAGTGCTAGTGATGATAGTAGGTTAAGTAGTAGTCAGTGGCTAGTAGGTAGGTACATGAGCTAGTAAAGCGTAGTTGAGCTAGGAGTAGTTGTAGATGCGTTGTGTAAAGATGTAGCTAGAGGTAGTGTAGACGTAGAGGTAGTATGAGAGTAGCGGAAGATGTTAGTAGAGCTAGAGGTCAGTATAGTAGAGAGCTAGACCGGCAGTGGTGCTAGATAGTAAGAAAGACGCCGTAAATGTAGCTAGAGTAGAGGTGTAGTAGGGAGGAGTAAAGGTAGAGGGTAGTAGAGTAACAGGTTAGTAGAGATAGGTGGTTATTAGTTTAAGGTATGAGGTTAGTAGACTCTGGCAGGTAGAGTTTTACGGGAGCTGAGGTATGTTAGAGAGTTAGAGGTAGCAGTCGCAGAGATGTATTGGAGATAGTGCGTTCTAGTAGTAGAGGTCGGGGTAGTTAGAGTTAGTCTAGTAAGCTAGAGTTTGTTAGCCCTTTAGCATTAGTAGTTCGCAGAGGTAGTAGTCCTAGAGGATAGTATTTAGGCTTAGTTTTGCCTTAGTAGAGTAGAAGTAAGTAGATCCTAACAGGTAGTCCTAGGTTAGTAAAGTAGAAGAGAAGTATGTAGAGTAACTACGTAGCTAGATAGTTTCATTAAGGTAGAATGGTCAGTAGATTAAGTTTAGTAGAGTTTTAGGACGGAGATACAGTATTAAAAGAGTTAAAGGTTATGTGGTAGATGAAGGAGGTTAGTTAGGTAGTCTAGAGTGTAGTAGAGTTTAGAGTAAGGCAATGTTAGTTTTTAAAGCTATGAAAAAGGAAGAATACGAGAGGCAGTAGAGAAAGTAGAGGTACTAGAAGCTTAGAGGTTCAGAGGTAGGAAGTAGAGTGTTTAGTTCGAGTAGTAGTTATAGTAGAGTAGAGGTAGGATTCTAGAGGTCGTAGAGTTTAGAGGGTAGTGTATAGAGCTGAGAATAGTAGAGGTTAGAGCTTTGAGTAGTTTATGGTAGAGAGCAGTTAGAAGCGTAGGGTAGTTATAGAGTTAGGTAAGGTTAGAGAAGAGAGTAGGGAGTTTAGAGTTAGTTAAAGACGAGATATAAAGGTTAGTAAGTAAAGTATAGGTTAGTTAGAGGTAGAGATAGTAGTTTTAGAGATAAAAGTCGTTATTGATAGGAGTAAAATGGAGCCAGGTTAATTCGTAAGGACTATAGAATGCTAGCTGAAGGTCAGTAAAGGTAATCCTTTTATGTAAGATATAAGTTAGTAGAGGTTAGAAGTTGTAGAATTAGAAATTTCTGAGGGAGAAAGGACGTCAGTAGAATAGTAGGAGTTAGAGGGAATAGAGTATAGAAGCTAAGTTTAGTAGCTTTAGTAAGAAAAGAAAAAGTTTAGGTTAAGCTTTAGTTTAGAGTTTTAGATTAGCTTCGTGTAATGGAGGTAGTAGGTAGGAAGTAGAAAGTGACCCAGTAATGAGCTAGAAGTTTAAGATTGGAGGGGGTCTAGAGCCCGAGTAAAGTTAGTAGAAGTAGTTTGTAGAGTCTAGGAGGGTAAAAGGTTCCCAGAGGTAGTAGAGGAAGAGGTAGCTTAGAGAGTCTGCGTTATAGTAGAGGTAGAGGTTAGTAGGGTAGTAGTTTAGGCTAGTTGTAGTTATGTAAGGGATTTATAGAGGTAGTTATAAGGCGATAGAGGTAGCAATCGAAGAGTTTCTAGAGAAATATAGGTAGAGAGTTAGTAGAAGTCTGGAGTAGTAGGTTTCTAGAGGTTTGTTAGTTTTTTTTTTAGTTTGTAGCTATAGGTAGAAATAAGTAGAGGAACGATAGTAGAGTTGTAAGGTAGTAGAAAGTGTAGGAAGACCAGTAAGAGGTAAGAAAGGTTATAGGTGAGGATAGTAGGAAAGTAAGTTAATGTAAGTGCTAGAGTAGGTTTTAAGCTAGGGGGTAAGTTAAAATATTTTTGTTAGGTAGAAGTTAGTTAGTAGTCTAGAGTTAGAGTTAGGGGTAGTGGAGGCTTGTCCTAGTGCGTTCAGGGTAGATGGAGTAGAGGTAGGGCAAGTTAGGTAGAAAAAGGTGAGGGGTGCTTTAGTAGAGGATAGGTATGAGAAGTTGAGTAGGAGTAAGGTTTAGAGTAGAGGTATGTAGTAGGTAAGAGTTTAGCTAAAGTAGTGAGAAGGAGAAAGTTTTTAGTAGGGAAGTTTAAAAAGAGATAGAGTTAGAAGGAAGAGGAAAAAGGGTAGTGTAGAGGTAGTAGAGGTTAAGTTTGACTTAGAAAAGTAGTAATGAAGTTATAGCGTTAATATGGTAGTTAGTAGTAGCAACGTGTAGAACGAGGTAGTAAGGTGTTAGATAAGTTGGTTAGTGGGTAGAAAAGTAGAAAGAAGAGTTTAGTAGTTGGACAAGTTTTTTAGGGTAAAGAGGTCTAAAACACCCCCTAGTAAGGATAGAAGGTTGTTTAGAACAAAGTTTAGTAGAACGGAGTTTAGAGCGTTAAGTAAGTAGGATTTTTAGTAGTAGAGTGAGAGTAGTTTAGTAGTAGAGCTAGATGATAGAGAGCTAGGAGTTAGTTGAGCTGGAAGGGGTATTTCGAAGTAGAAAAAATAGAGGAACAAACCATAGTAGGAGTAGGGTAAGAGAGTGTAGAGGTAGAGGAAAGTAGAGTAGGAAGGGTAGAATATAATAGTAGGAGAGCTTTTAGAGGAAGTTGTAGGAGGGAAGGAGTAAGGATAAAGTTATGAGAGAGAGGGAGAGAGCTAGGGGTATTTAGGATTTTAAGAAGCTAGAGGGTGGGTGTAGAAGGTACGATAAGGATTTGATTTCGGAAGAAGGGAGGTAAGGGTAGTTAGAGCTCTTAGAGGTAGTAGTAGGGTAGAAGTAGTAGACGGTGGGGGCAGTAAGTAGTAAGATAGGTTTGAGAAGTTAGCTAAGATAGTAGGAGAATAGATGTTTAGAGTAGGAGGTAGGGTAGTAGAGCTAGAGGGGGAAGTTACCCTAGCTAAAGTTAGAGGTAGTTAGTGTAGGTAAGTAGATAGTGGTAAGAGGAAGTGTGGGAGTGTAGTTGAGTCTAAAGGAGTTAGTAGAGTAGGGTTAGTCGTAGAGGTAGAGATAGAGGTAGATAGTAGAGCTAGTAGGTTGTAGGTGCATAGTATAGAGGCTAGAGGTAGTAGAGTCTAGAGGATTAGTGGGTTACACCAGCTAGAGGTTATTTTGAAGGATAAGCTAGAGCCAGAGAAAGGTAGTAGTCTAGACGAGTAGAGTGTAGAAATTGGTTCATAGTAGAATTAGAGTAAGTAGATGGTAGAGGGTAGTTGTGGTAGCATAGGAGAAGGCTAGGTAGCTAAGTAGAGTAGTAGAGTAAGTAGAGGTGGTAGAGTAGAGGTTCTAGTGATAGATTTTTAGGAGAGGTAAGGAGTTCTTGAGGAGAGCTAAAATAGTAGAGTAGAAGTAGTTTAGAGGAAAGGGTAGAGGTGCTGAGTAGAGGTAGAGGTAAGTAGATAGGTAGGTAAAAGTATTTTAGATGGTAGGTAGGTTTTAGTTTTAAGACGTAGTTTAGAGGATAGGTAGGAGTAGATAGGAAAATAAGAGTAGTTAAGTTTTCGAAAAGAGGGGAGAGTCTAGGTTAGAAGTTAGCAGGTTGGGGAGCTTAGGGGAGAAATGAGTAGAGGTAGAGTAATTCGGTTAGAGGTAGAGGTAGGGTAGTAGAGTAGCTAAGTAGTTAGTTAGGTAGAGGGTTAGAGTTTTTTTTTGAGAGTTAGAGGGAGGGTTGTTCATTTTAGTAGGTGTAGAGGTAGTTAAGAAATAGAGTAGTAGGTAGCTAGAGGTTTAAGTAGAGAAAGAGGTTTGAGTTAGAGGTAGTACGAGGTAGAGGTAGTAGGGTAGTGGGGGTGATCCTATGAGAGAGGGTATGAGGTAGTTAGATAGACAGATAGTTAGAAGGTGTGCTTTTTGGGGAGTTGTAGTAGGTAGGAATGGTACTCAGTGATCTAAGTAGGGATAGTAGAATGGGTAGTAGAGTTAGGGTAGAGGAGTAGAGGTCTAGTAGAAGCTGAGGTCACTGTTAGTAGGGTTAGAAGGTAGGTAGGTTATTCGGTAGAGTGAGGGTTAGAGAGACCAGTTGAGAGTTGAATGAAGTAAGTATGAGTTAGAGGAAGTAGAAGTAGAGGTAGGTATGTTAGAGTGTAGTTGAGTTGGAGTTAGAGGTAGTAGAGCTTAGACAGGTAGTAGAGGTAGAGGTAAGGGAAGCCTAGGGAATTAGGAGGGGGTAGTAAGGAACGCAGAGGTAGTGAAGGTAGTCTTCGATTAGTAGAGGTAGGAGGGAAGTAGGCTAGAGGTAGTAGAGTAGGAGGGTAGTAGGTTCGATAGGTAGAGGTAGTTAGAAGTAGTAACGTAGGTAGTAAGTAGAGGCTAGAGGAGAGTAGCTAAGGTAGTAGAGGTAAGGTAGCGAGGGCGGAAGGGAGTAGTTAGATGTGTAGTAGAGGGAGAGTAGTGGGCTAGTTAGGGAAGTAGATAGAGGTATGAGGGAATGTTTAGAGGTAGAGGTGTAGAGGTTAGAGGTAGTCGGAGGTTAACAGGCCGTAGGTTCCAGAGTGGAGGTAGAAGAGGCTGAAGTTGAGAGGTTAGGGAGAGGTTAGGAGAGTCAGATAGGCTAGAGGTTATAGAGTATCGGGGAGTAGAAAGAGTAGTAGGGATAGTTTTTTAGAGGAAGTAGGTTGGGTATGAGGTAGTAAGTAGCCTAGAGGTCGGTAGGTAGTTTTTTGATGTTAGCTTGAGGGCTTAGGGTAGTGAGCTTAGAGGTAGAGATTTAGAGGTAGTAGTTTTAGATAAGTAGGGGGGCTAGTGGTTAGTAGAAGTTGGTGGAGCTTAGAAGGCTAGGGAGAGGTTAGACAGGTAGTAGGAGCTAGGGAGGTAGTTGAGCTAGGGGGTAGCGAGACCCCAAATGTTGTAGGGAGCTAGAAAAGGTTTTTTCAGATTGAGTGGTTAGGTAGAGGGAGAAGTAGAGTTCTAGAGGTAGTAGGGGGGTTAGTTGTGAAACTAGGTATACGAGGGAAGAGGTGAGGAGAGAGAGGGTAGAGGTAGATGGTAGAGAGTAGGGTAGTAGGACCCCCAGAGGTAGAGGGAGAGTTAGTAGAAGGTTAGTAGAGGAGGAGTAGAGTAGGAGGGGAGTTTGAGTAGAGGTTGTGTTAGAGAAGGTTAAGGTAGTAGAGCTAGAGGTTTAATAGAGGTTTGAGGTAGTAGAGCTAGAAGTAGTTTAGAAGTAGAGGTAGTAGAAGTGTACAGGGGATAGTGAGTAGGGTAGAGGTAGTAGAGCTTAGAGGTAGTAGGAGTCTGAGGAGAGTAGTGAGCTAGTTGTAGTGAGCTAGAAGCTAGATAGGTAGAGTAGGTGCTAGAGGTAGTAGAGGTAGAGGTAGTAGAGAGCTAGAGGTAGTTTCCAGAGGAGAGTTGTAGAGTAGAGGTATATTTAGAGCTAGAGGTTTGCGAAAAGGTAGAGGTTTTAATGAGAGATAGAGGTAGTATAGCTTAGAGGGGTAGATGTGTAGAGGTAGGTTAGCTAGAAGTAGGGGAGAGGTAGTAGAGCTAGGGTTAGTAGAGTAGAGGTAGTAGAGAAAGCAATTAGGTTTGGAGTAGTGGTATAGTAGAGGTGTTAGAGGGGGGTAGAGGTAGAGGTGAAGTAAGGTGTAGAGTGATTTAGTAGGTAAGTAGAAGCTTTGAGAGGGTAGTTTGGGTGGGAGAGCTAGGAGGTTAGTAGAGGTAGCATAGTGTAGAGGTAGTAGAGTAGAGGTAGTAGAGAGGTAGAGGAGTAGTGTAGAGTAGAGAAGCTAGAAGGTTAGTAAGGTAGAGGTAAGATAGAAATTAGGGTAGTGAGGTTTAGAGGTAGTTAAAGAGGTTTGAGGTAGGTAGGCTAGAGGTTAGGAAAGGGTTTAGAGGTAGTTTGGAGAGGTAGAGGTAGTAAGAGCGAGAGGAGTAGTAGAGCTATAGAAGTTAGAGCTAGAGGTAGTAGTTTAGTAGAGGTTTAGGTAGGTAGGATATATTTAGGTAGTAGAATGGAAGTTAGGTAGTAGAGTTAGGAGTAGAGTTTAGAGGTAGTTAGAGTAGAGGTAGTTGAGTATTTGGAGTTTAGAGGTAGTAGAGCTAGAGGTTTTAGTGAGTTAGTAGTTAGAGGTAAGTTATTTGCGGTAGAGGGTAGAGGTAGAGTGTAGTAGAGTAGAGGTAGTAGGAGGGAGAGGTAGTAGGAGCTAGAGGTAGTAGAGCTAGAGGTAGAGAAGTAGAGGAGTATTTAGTAGAGTAGAGGTTTAGAGTAGTTTAGAGGTAGAGGTAGATAGACTAGAGGTAGAGGAGGTAGAGCTAGAGGTAGTAGAGCTAGAGGTAGTAGAGCTAGAGGTAGTAGAGCTAGAGGTAGTAGAGCTAGAGGTAGTAGAGCTAGAGGTAGTAGAGCTAGAGGTAGTAGAGCTAGAGGTAGTAGAGCTAAATTTGAGGTAGAGTAGAGGTAGAGGAGGTGTTAGAGGTAGAGGGGAGTGTAGAGGTAGTAGGAGCTAGAGGTAGTAGAGCTACTAGAGTATTTAGTAGAGGACTTAGAAAGGTAGAGGTTAGTAGAGCTTAGAGGTAGTAGAGGTAGGAGGTAGTAGAGCTAGAGGTAGTAGAGCTAAGTAGAGCTAGAGGTAGTAGAGGGGTAGATAGAGCAGTAGGTTTAAGAGGTAGTTAGAGTAGAAGAAGGTAGTAGAGCTAGAGGTAGTAGAGCTAGAGGTAGTAGAGGGTAGAGGTAGTAGAGCTAGAGGTAGTAGAGGTAAGTGAAAGTAGAGTTAGAAGGGTAGTAGAGAGAGGTAGTAGAGCTAGAGGGTAACTCGTAGAGTTTAGAGGGGAGTAGAAGGTAGAGGTTCAGAGGTAGAGAGGCTAGAGGTAGTAGAGGTAGAGGTAGTTTCCCAGTAGAGGTAGTAGGTCAGCTAGAGGTAGAGAGGAATAAGCTAGGGTAGTAGAGCTAGTAGAGGTAGAGGTAGTAGAGCCCTAGAGGTATTAGAGCTAGAGGTAGAGTAGAGCTAGAGGTTAGTAGAGGTAGTAGGCTAGAGGTAGTAGTAGCCATCTAGAGGTAAGGTAGTAGAGCTAGAGGTAGTAGAGTTAGGTAGAGGTATAGAGTAGAGGTAGTGAGCTAGAGATGAGTAGAGTAGAGGTAGTAGAGCTAGCTTAGCAGGGAGTAGTAGGTAGAGCTTGCTAGAGGGTAGTAGAGGTAGAGTTAAGTAGTAGAGCTAGAGGATAGTAGAGGGGTAGTAGAGGTAGTAGAGGTAGAGGTAGGTAGAGAGCTAGAGGTAGTTTGAGGAGAGGAGTAGAGTAGAGAATAGAGAAGGTAGAGCTAGAGGTAGTAGAGCTAGAGGTAGTAGAGGGAGGTAGTTAGGGTAGGTAGAGGTAGTAGAGTACGAGGTAGATAGGTAGAGCTAGTAGGTAGAGGTAGTTTTTGTAGAGGAGAGGTAGTAGAGCTAGAGGTAGAAGGTAGTAGAGCAAGGTAGTAGAGTTAGAGGTAGTTGGCTAGAGGTAGAGGTAGAGGTAGTAGATGCTAGAGGTAGTTTTAGAGCTAGTAGAGTAGTAGAGCTAGAGAGTTAGTAGAATAGAGGTAGAGTTAGTAGAGCTAGTAGGTAGTAGAGCTAGAGGAGAGGTAGAGGAGAGAGAGTAGTAGAGATAATAGGTAGTAGTAGCTAGAGGTAGTAGAGCTAGAGGTAGAGTAGTAGGCTAGAGTAGTAGAGCTAGTAGGTAGTAGAGGTTAGAGGTTCGAGGAGTAGAGAAGGTAGAGTAGTAGGCTTGAGGTAGAGGTAGTAGAGCTAGAGGTAGTAGAGTTAGAGGTAGTAGAGCTAGAGGTAGTAGAGCTAGAGGTAGTAGAGCTAGAGGTAGTAGGTAGGATAGAGGTTTAGGTAGAGTAGAGGTAGTAGAGTAGAGGTAGAGAGAGAGGGTAGAGGTAGTAGAGCTAGAGGTAGTAGAGCTAGAGGTAGAGGTAGAGAGCTAGGGAAGTAGTAGAGGTAGTAGGTAGAGGTAGAGTTTTAGGAGTAGAGGGAGTAGAGCTAGAGGTAGTAGAGGTAGAGGTAGTCGAGCTAGAGGTAGTAGAGCTAGAGGTAGTAGAGGCAGAGGTAGTAGAGCTAGAGGTAGTAGAGCTAGAGGTAGTAGAGCTAGAGGTAGTAGAGCTAGAGGTAGTAGAGGTAGAGGTAGAGGGTTGAGTAGAAGTAAGCTAGAGGTAGTAGTTAAGGCCGATAGTAGGTAGAGGTAGTAGAGGTTTAGAGGTAGTAGAGGTAGAGGTAGGAGAGCTAGAGGTAGTAGAGGTAGAGGTAGAGGTGGCAGAGGTAGTGGTAGTAGGGGTAGGGCTAGCAGAAGTAGGGCCAGAGGTAGTAGAGCTAGAGGTAGTAGAGCTAGAGGTAGTAGAGCTAGAGGTATTAGAGGTATAGTTAGTACAGCTATAGGTAGTAGAGCTAGAGGTAGTAGAGTTAGAGCTAGAGGTAGTAGAGCTAGAGGTAGTAGAGCTAGAGGTAGTAGAGCTAGAGGTAGTAGAGCTAGAGGTAGTAGAGGTAGAGCTAGAGGTAGTAGAGCTAGAGGTAGTAGAGGTAGAGGTAGAGCTAGAGGTAGAGGTAGTAGAGCTAGAGGTAGTAGAGCTAGAGGTAGTAGAGGTAGTAGAGGTAGAGCTAGAGGTAGTAGAGCTAGAGGTAGTAGAGGTAGAGGTAGAGGTAGTAGAGGTAGAGGTAGTAGAGGTAGAGGTAGTAGAGCTAGAGGTAGTAGAGGTAGTAGAGCTAGAGGTAGTAGGTAGTAGAGGTAGAGGTAGTAGAGCTATAGGTAGTAGAGCTAGAGGTAGTAGAGCTAGAGGTAGTAGAGCTAGAGGTAGTAGAGCTAGAGGTAGTAGAGCTAGAGGTAGTAGAGCTAGAGGTAGTAGAGCTAGAGGTAGTAGAGCTAGAGGTAGTAGTAGAGCTAGAGGTAGTAGAGCTAGAGGTAGTAGAGCTAGAGGTAGTAGAGCTAGAGGTAGTAGAGCTAGAGGTAGTAGAAGTAGAGGTAGTAGAGCTAGAGGTAGTAGAGCTAGAGGTAGTAGAGCTAGAGGTAGTAGAGCTAGAGGTAGTAGAGCTAGAGGTAGTAGAGCTAGAGGTAGTAGAGCTAGAGGTAGTAGAGCTAGAGGTAGTAGAGCTAGAGGTAGTAGAGGTAGAGGTAGAGGTAGTAGAGCTAGAGGTAGTAGAGGTAGAGGTAGAGGTAGTAGAGCTAGAGGTAGTAGAGCTAGAGGTAGTAGAGCTAGAGGTAGTAGAGGTAGAGGTAGTAGAGGTAGAGGTGGTAGAGGTAGTAGAGGTAGAGGTCGTAGAGGTAGAGGTAGAGGTAGAGGTAGTAGAGGTAGAGGTAGTAGAGGTAGAGGTAGAGGTAGTACAGGTAGAGGTAGTAGAGGTAGAGGTAGAGGTAGTAGAGCTAGAGGTAGTAGAGCTAGAGGTAGTAGAGCTAGAGGTAGTAGAGGTAGAGGTAGTAGAGGTAGAGGTAGTAGAGGTAGAGGTAGAGGTAGTAGAGCTAGAGGTAGTAGAGCTAGAGGTAGTAGAGCTAGAGCTAGAGGTAGTAGAGCTAGAGGTAGTAGAGCTAGAGGTAGTAGAGCTAGAGGTAGTAGAGCTAGAGGTAGTAGAGGTAGAGGTAGTAGAGCTAGAGGTAGTAGAGCTAGAGGTAGTAGAGCTAGAGGTAGTAGAGCTAGAGGTAGTAGAGGTAGAGGTAGTAGAGCTAGAGGTAGTAGAGGTAGAGGTAGTAGAGCTAGAGGTAGTAGAGCTAGAGGTAGTAGAGCTAGAGGTAGAGGTAGTAGAGCTAGAGGTAGTAGAGCTAGAGGTAGTAGAGCTAGAGGTAGTAGAGCTAGAGGTAGTAGAGCTAGAGGTAGTAGAGATAGAAGAGCTAGCGGTAGTAGAGCTAGAGGTAGTAGAGCTAGAGGTAGTAGAGGTAGAGCTAGAGGTAGTAGAGCTAGAGGTAGTAGAGCTAGAGGTAGTAGAGCTAGAGGTAGTAGAGGTAGAGGTAGTAGAGCTAGAGGTAGAGGTAGTAGAGCTAGAGGTAGAGGTAGTAGAGCTAGAGGTAGTAGAGCTAGAGGTAGAGGTAGTAGAGCTAGAGGTAGTAGAGCTAGAGGTAGAGGTAGTAGAGCTAGAGGTAGTAGAGCTAGAGGTAGTAGAGCTAGAGGTAGTAGAGGTAGAGGTAGTAGAGCTAGAGGTAGAGGTAGAGGTAGTAGAGCTAGAGGTAGTAGAGCTAGAGGTAGTAGAGCTAGAGGTAGTAGAGCTAGAGGTAGAGGTAGTAGAGCTAGAGGTAGTAGAGGTAGAGGTAGTAGAGCTAGAGGTAGAGGTAGAGGTAGTAGAGCTAGAGGTAGTAGAGCTAGAGGTAGTAGAGCTAGAGGTAGTAGAGGTAGAGGTAGTAGTAGAGCTAGAGGTAGTAGAGCTAGAGGTAGTAGAGCTAGAGGTAGTAGAGCTAGAGGTAGTAGAGCTAGAGGTAGTAGAGCTAGAGGTAGTAGAGGTAGAGCTAGAGGTAGTAGAGCTAGAGGTAGTAGAGCTAGAGGTAGAGGTAGTAGAGCTAGAGGTAGTAGAGCTAGAGGTAGTAGGTAGTAGAGCTAGAGGTAGTAGAGCTAGAGGTAGTAGAGCTAGAGGTAGTAGAGCTAGAGGTAGTAGAGCTAGAGGTAGTAGAGCTAGAGGTAGTAGAGCTAGAGGTAGTAGAGCTAGAGGTAGTAGAGCTAGAGGTAGTAGAGCTAGAGGTAGTAGAGCTAGAGGTAGTAGAGCTAGAGGTAGTAGAGCTAGAGGTAGTAGAGCTAGAGGTAGTAGAGCTAGAGGTAGTAGAGCTAGAGCTAGAGGTAGTAGAGCTAGAGGTAGTAGAGCTAGAGCTAGAGGTAGAGGTAGTAGAGCTAGAGGTAGTAGAGCTAGAGGTAGTAGAGCTAGAGGTAGTAGAGCTAGAGGTAGTAGAGCTAGAGGTAGTAGAGGTAGAGGTAGTAGAGCTAGAGGTAGTAGAGCTAGAGGTAGTAGAGCTAGAGGTAGTAGAGCTAGAGGTAGTAGAGCTAGAGGTAGTAGAGCTAGAGGTAGTAGAGCTAGAGGTAGTAGAGCTAGAGGTAGTAGAGCTAGAGGTAGTAGAGCTAGAGGTAGTAGAGCTAGAGGTAGAGCTAGAGGTAGTAGAGCTAGAGGTAGTAGAGCTAGAGGTAGTAGAGCTAGAGGTAGTAGAGCTAGAGGTAGTAGAGCTAGAGGTAGTAGAGGTAGAGGTAGAGGTAGTAGAGCTAGAGGTAGTAGAGCTAGAGGTAGTAGAGCTAGAGGTAGTAGAGCTAGAGGTAGTAGAGGTAGAGGTAGTAGAGCTAGAGGTAGTAGAGGTAGAGGTAGTAGAGCTAGAGGTAGAGGTAGTAGAGCTAGAGGTAGTAGAGGTAGAGGTAGTAGAGCTAGAGGTAGTAGAGCTAGAGGTAGTAGAGGTAGAGGTAGAGGTAGTAGAGCTAGAGGTAGTAGAGCTAGAGGTAGTAGAGCTAGAGGTAGTAGAGCTAGAGGTAGTAGAGCTAGAGGTAGTAGAGCTAGAGGTAGTAGAGGTAGAGGTAGTAGAGGTAGAGGTAGTAGAGGTAGAGGTAGTAGAGGTAGTAGAGGTAGAGGTAGTAGAGGTAGAGGTAGTAGAGGTAGTAGAGGTAGTAGAGGTAGAGGTAGTAGAGGTAGAGGTAGTAGAGGTAGAGGTAGTAGAGGTAGAGGTAGTAGAGGTAGAGGTAGTAGAGGTAGAGGTAGAGGTAGTAGAGCTAGAGGTAGTAGAGGTAGAGGTAGTAGAGGTAGAGGTAGTAGAGGTAGAGGTAGTAGAGGTAGAGGTAGTAGAGGTAGAGGTAGTAGAGGTAGAGGTAGTAGAGCTAGAGGTAGTAGAGCTAGAGGTAGTAGAGCTAGAGGTAGTAGAGCTAGAGGTAGTAGAGGTAGAGGTAGTAGAGGTAGAGGTAGAGGTAGTAGAGGTAGAGGTAGTAGAGGTAGAGGTAGTAGAGGTAGAGGTAGTAGTAGAGGTAGAGGTAGTAGAGGTAGAGGTAGTAGTAGAGGTAGAGGTAGTAGAGGTAGAGGTAGTAGAGGTAGAGGTAGTAGAGGTAGAGGTAGTAGAGGTAGAGGTAGTAGAGGTAGAGGTAGTAGAGGTAGAGGTAGTAGAGGTAGAGGTAGTAGAGGTAGAGGTAGTAGAGGTAGAGGTAGTAGAGGTAGAGGTAGTAGAGCTAGAGGTAGTAGAGGTAGTAGTAGAGGTAGAGGTAAAGGTAGAGCTAGAGGTAGTAGAGACAGAGGTAGTAGAGCTAGTGGTAGAGGTGATAGAGGTAGTAGAACTAGAGGTAGTAGAGCTAGAGGTAGAGCGAGACCACAAAATACATGAAGAGGACTGGAGACAAACATACAAGTGATCAAGAAGACATGGAAAGATGTTAAGAGGATGGCACAGGACAGGAGGATGTCACAGGACAGGAGGATGTCACAGGACAGGAGGATGGCACAGGACAGGAGGATGTCACAAATTGGTTGAAGACCTGTGCTCCTTCAGTTGCTGTAGTGTAATGATTATGATGAAATGTCAACACGGGTTTAAATCTCCAGGTTTGTGTTGTGATGAGAAGCTGATTTTCTGAAAGCTACAGTTTTGTTCTTGCTGTTGTTTGTCTGACTGTGTTGATTTACTGACAACTTTCTTGTGTTTCTCTGAGGACTTTTCCATTTGACTCCTGTAATATTTTCTCTGATCCTACCCCCTCCGAAATTTTCCCAAACTGTACAACCAGGGGACAAAGGTTTTAATCACCAGACAGATACAGGTTACTATGGCGCTGGTGTTTACTTCAGTGAGTACCCATCTTACTCCATGTCTTACATACGAGGTGGCTCTAAGCTGATGTTATGTCAAGTTTTACCAGGCAAGGTGAGTCCTTCCTTCATCCATAACCTTGGTGATCACTGTGACCTCACTTTCTGTTAAACATTTCATTATATGCTTTCATAATTGCCTGTCTTGTGTCAGTATATGTACAAATCTGTCATGGTCATTTTTGAATATTGTTTGCTGATCATGTGTTTGACCTACCTCTTTTTCCTGTTCTGTGGAGGATGCTCATGGACAGTCCATTAGTTCTTGACACACTGCCTTACCATTTTTAAGTTCATGTTTTGTTATGATTGTAAGCAGGTCTCTGTAAGGTCCCACAGACTGTCCAATGATATTTTACTGATTGTCATTTGCAATGTTCCCCACCTTAGGATATTCCAGTGATTTTTCTAAATAGTTTCTCCATAGTCCGTCAGCTTCTTGTGCAAGAACTCGTCATATTTAGTGGTACACAACATACAGTGGAGTGGATCACAGCCATTACCCCCTTTATGTGTACTAGACGTCTGTGCATGTTTTCTTCTGCATTGTATCAAGAGTTTATTATTAGTTTCCAGACTGACAGCTATTGTAAGGTCTGGCTTTGCTGTAGTTCTTTAAGGGCATCCACTACGTGAAAACTAACCTTTGTTCTAATAACATTTTCACACCTTTTATATACTCAAAGGACACAATGTATGTACATGAACCAAATTCTACAGTTTATTTTGTAAAAAAATGTGGTTACCATGGTAACCAAAAAAAAACATCTGCCATATTGGATTTTAAAACAAATTTTTAAGAGACCATATCATATGTTTCCTGTTGTCCAAAGTTTCTCAAATTGTACACACACACACACACACACACACGCATGTAGTGACTGACAATTACAATTTTTTATCTTAAGCTTATTTTCTTCTTCTTCTTCTTCTTCTTCTTCTTCTTCTTCATTCACCCTCAGACGTCAACTTGAATAAGTTCAGAGTTCACCCTCAGACGTCAACTTGAATAAGTTCAAAGTTCACCCTCAGACGTCAACTTGAATAAGTTCAAAGTTCACCCTCAGACGTCAACTTGAATAAGTTCAAAGTTCACCCTCAGACGTCAACTTGAATAAGTTCAAAGTTCACCCTCAGACGTCAACTTGAATAAGTTCAAAGTTCACCCTCAGACGTCAACTTGAATAAGTTCAAAGTTCACCCTCAGACGTCAACTTGAATAAGTTCAAAGTTCACCCTCAGACGTCAACTTGAATAAGTTCAAAGAACACCCCTCAGACGTCAACTTGAATAAGTTCAAAGTTCACCCTCAGACGTCAACTTGAATAAGTTCAAAGTTCACCCTCAGACGTCAACTTGAATAAGTTCAAAGTTCACCCTCAGACGTCAACTTGAATAAGTTCAAAGTTCACCCTCAGACGTCAACTTGAATAAGTTCAAAGTTCACCCTCAGACGTCAACTTGAATAAGTTCAAAGTTCACCCTCAGACGTCAACTTGAATAAGTTCAAAGTTCACCCTCAGACGTCAGCTTGAATAAGTTCAAAGTTCACCCTCAGATGTCAACTTGAATAAGTTCAAAGTTCACCCTCAGATGTCAACTTGAATAAGTTCAAAGTTCACCCTCAGATGTCAACTTGAATAAGTTCAAAGTTCACCCTCAGATGTCAACTTGAATAAGTTCAAAGTTCACCCTCAGATGTCAACTTGAATAAGTTCAAAGTTCACCCCTCAGATGTCAACTTGAATAAGTTCAAAGTTCACCCTCAGATGTCAACTTGAATAAGTTCAAAGTTCACCCTCAGATGTCAACTTGAATAAGTTCAAAGTTCACCCTCAGATGTCAACTTGAATAAGTTCAAAGTTCACCCTCAGATGTCAACTTGAATAAGTTCAAAGTTCACCCTCAGATGTCAACTTGAATAAGTTCAAAGTTCACCCTCAGATGTCAACTTGAATAAGTTCAAAGTTCACCCTCAGATGTCAACTTGAATAAGTTCAAAGTTCACCCTCAGATGTCAACTTGAATAAGTTCAAAGTTCACCCTCAGATGTCAACTTGAATAAGTTCAAAGTTCACCCTCAGATGTCAACTTGAATAAGTTCAAAGTTCACCCTCAGATGTCAACTTGAATAAGTTCAAAGTTCACCCTCAGATGTCAACTTGAATAAGTTCAAAGTTCACCCTCAGATGTCGACTTGAATAAGTTCAAAGTTCACCCTCAGATGTCGACTTGAATAAGTTCAAAGTTCACCCTCAGATGTCGACTTGAATAAGTTCAAAGTTCACCCTCAGATGTCAACTTGAATAAGTTCAAAGTTCACCCTCAGATGTCAACTTGAATAAGTTCAAAGTTCACCCTCAGATGTCAACTTGAATAAGTTCAAAGTTCACCCTCAGATGTCAACTTGAATAAGTTCAAAGTTCACCCTCAGATGTCAACTTGAATAAGTTCAAAGTTCACCCTCAGATGTCAACTTGAATAAGTTCAAAGTTCACCCTCAGATGTCAACTTGAATAAGTTCAAAGTTCACCCTCAGATGTCAACTTGAATAAGTTCAAAGTTCACCCTCAGATGTCAACTTGAATAAGTTCAAAGAAAGCAGTGGTCAGCCTGAGGCTGTTGATATCTCCGTAGATTTTCTCCAGGAATGGTACTGGTGATGGCCATATGCGTTTTCTGTGTTCCTCATATGTTGGGCACCTTTGAAGCAGATGTTTGGCAGTCATTTTATCGGTGCCACAGTCACACTCATCAGTAGTTCCTATCTTTAATTTGTTGAATAGGTGGTATCTCAATCTGTTATGACCTGTGCGAAGTCTGAAGATTACCACTTGTTCACTTCTGCTGAGCTGGTAATAAGGATCATTTTTTGTGTGGCCTGGATGCTCTTCTTCCCACTTGTGCCTGTACCTGCGCTTGATAAAACTCTTGGACTCCTCATATGTTATATTTGTGTCAAGTTGAGGAAGTTTTCCCCCTTCCTTTGCCAATCTGTCAGCCTCTTCATTTCCAGGGATGTTGCAGTGAGACGGGATCCACTATATCACAACTCTTTTGTACTGCTGACATAGTCTGTGAAGTGTTACTCTTAGGTCATCCAGTTCAGCATTACTTTGACTTTTCAATGTTGTAATCACTGACAGCGCATCTGAGAAGATAGCTACTGGTCTCTCTGAGCTTTCTTCTGTCATTAGAATTTCTGATGCAGTTTTTAAGGCCTCTGCCTCTGCTCTGAAGTTAGTTAAAAATGTCCCTGTTGCGACTGCTATCTTTTTTTGTATGCCATTGCTTAAGCTCAGGAAGACTCCTCCACCCCCATCTTCTGTTGCATTAGTTGCTGATCCATCTGTGTATGCATGGATCCAGGTGTTGTTTGGGTAATGTTTCTCTATATATTCTGTGGTTAGGACTCTCCTTTCTGTTTCATTTTGGCTGTTCTTTCTCTTAATGCCAGGAACGTTTTCTATCATTTCAGGGAAGCACTGTTGTGTCCAAATTGGTAGCTTGTGTGCAGTACGTATTGGTGTAGCTGTTGACATTGCGTTAATGGGGTCTGCTCTCATCTTTGTTTTGACTGTCTCTACAAAGTTGCTTCGCTTCAGTTTTCCCCTTCCAAGTCCATTTATTCTCTGGTGCATTGGGTGGTCTATCAGCCTCCTGAATTTCTCGGCTTGTTGCTGGGCTCTGCTATCTCTTTATCCTCCATAGGTTGGAGGTGAGTAATCTTTTCCAACTCTTTTATGGGCGTTGACTTCATGCCCCCTGTTATGATTCTCATTGCTTGGTTTTGGGTTCTGTTTATTTTGTCAAAGTTCGACTTAGCTGACGTTGACCATGCTGCAATGCCAGAAGCTTATTTTGATAAGTTTAAAATTCAATTTTTAATGATTTAAAAAAAAAAACATGTTGAGTACACACCCACTATATTTCTATGACTAAAATTGACTTGAGAAAAATGCATTTTACTCACAGAGTACCTTGTCTCGTAGAATATACTCCATTCTGGGTGGGGGGGGGGGGGGGGGGGGGGGGGGGGGGGGGGGGGGGGGGGGGGGGGTGGGGGGGGCAAATGTCTCTAAAATTGTCCAGCACCATATGCTGCACCTCCATCAGCTTCCTGCAGCTCCTCCTGTCGCCTTTGTCTTGCCTCTTGACAATTTTTCTTCTTTTTACAAGTTTATCAGCCTCGTATTTCTGGCTGTTGGCCAGATGTTTCCTTGGTCGCCCCTGTCCAAGGCGTTTAGAGTTTGTTCCAGGTGCTTGGCCATACAGCTTTTTTATTTCTGCTCTGGCTGATGGACCAAAGTTGAACTCTCCAATGGCCACTGAATTTGACCTTTTTTATGGACACAAATTTCCGCTTGCTGCAAGAACTCCATATAACATTATGGAGGCTTTCATTTGCATTTTGAGTTGCACCTAGCTCACACCGGTTGAGCAGATGTTGATCAGTAAGATGCTCATTAATAGGGACTAAGTGCTTATGGAGCAGGTTGTAGTCTAGCGGAGTGTGAACCTTGGTCTCATGGGGTCCAGGAACTTCTCGTTTGGCTATGGAAGCCTGATAGAAACACCAGCAGTTTTTGCCTGGCAGGCAAAAATTATGTCGAGGTTTGTCGTTTATTGAATACCCATGGTAGAGAGAAGCCATGATGGCTTGTTTCATCTCTAGGGCTGTACTATGCTGGCAGATGGCCCTGGTGTAGTAAATACCCAGTTTTCATATGGCATTTTGGGTCAGATGACCATGGCCATTTCCCCCAAGGGTGACTTTTTGTTTCCTGCAGTCAGTAATGAGTGTCCTCAGTGCATTGCCTAATCGCTTTGCGACATGGTTGACACACTCCTCTTTGGTTATGTCAACTTCTGGACCATACGGTTTGATGTCACAAAGTCTGTTGTAGGCCTTGGAATCGCCATCTCATAGCAAAACAGTGTAGCGTAGCTTATGATTTGCTACTGAATGAAGCCAGAGAACCTTACAGGCTTTAACCTCCATCATTCCGGCTGACCCTTCGTAATTACAGCAGCAGTCCTTCAGATGCTGTACTTTCCATTGTTTGAATCTGTCAGGCTGGTTTTTCAGTCGCCACTGTCCAGTAGTCTTGCAGGTGTGGCAGAAGGAAGACACAATGTGCATATCGATGACCATGCCAGTCAAGATGTCGATAACACTGCCAACACCTATCCGTGACTTATGACCTCTAGTTTGTCAAGTTCCATCAAAACTGACAGTGATGTTGATGACTTCTTTTTTATTGATAGTACGATGCTGAATCTTAGCATGTTTGGCTCGGACAATGCTGACGGCACGTTGAAATGCTGTAGAGTTGTGCATCATATCCAAATGATCAAAAATTTGATCTGCATATTTATTAAATATTTTCTGGTTCAGGCCAGGGAGGTCCATGTTCTCAGAGAAGAGATTGAACGTAGATGGGCCCATTCCAGACATGAGGGCACCAAGAACAGCAGATTTGTTGATTGCGTGTCCCCATTGACGGCGGCCTTCTGGTTCCCTCTTGGATATGTATGTTCCAGAAATTGCTTTTTCACATGTGTGGCACACAACTTCCTGGAAGAAAGAGAAACCCTTTGACCTGGTGTTGTCAGTTCTTGTGTGCAATGTGCTCTGCTTGTACACATTGCAACACACGGTGAGCAGGTTGTTGATGAAAGAAATGTCCACAAAGGTTCTGTATGTAAGTTTAGGTTGGGCACAGACAGTGTTATGAGGAGCACCATTCTTGCTTGCGCTCAAGTTCATTTTTATATGAGATCGACTTGGGCCAGGGGTAAAAGGCACTACTGGGTCAGCGACTAGACCTATAGGCCTATCAGATACTGGTATGCAGAAATTCATTGATGATGAGCCTACATCAGTTTGATTATCATTCACCGTTGATTTGGTCGCATCACTGCTGGAAATTACACACTGGCGATGTGTTCTAGCAGCAGCAAGTTGTTGTAGCCTTGCTTTCAAACCTTTTCTTCTCATTTTGAAGTAATAGAACACAATTTGGTGAGATTTAGACTGTAATCAAGAGAGAACTGTCGATGAAGAAACATCACGTTGTTGCACTGAACTAAGATTTATTTTCTTTATGGTGGAAATTGTTGTTGTTATCTTCCGAAATAGCGCTGGCCAATCAGCACGTTGTTATGACCAATCAAAAAGAGCAACGTTAATGGGGCATGAATGAGGGAATGAGGTCACTGCGTGACCACTCCTTATAAGGAAGTTAGCGTAAAAATCAGGGAGGTTTTGAATGCCAAATCACGCAGAGCTATGAGAAAGAAAGGTTTCAAATTTGCTATAATCGAGGAGATAAACACATTCCCTTTTCATCGATACCACATACTCCACAATGCTGACAGCGTAAGTAAGGTATTATTGAGAGGAAAATCTTGCATTTTCCGCCCAAATTTACAAACCACAGCTTGGAGGGAGTGCGGAAAATATGCTTTTTGACATATTAAATGCATTTTTTATGCCATAAAATCTTGCTCAATCGATTCCTCGATGATTATTTAATAAAATAAGCTCAAAAGTAAAAAATCAATATTTTGTACTTGAAACTCGATTTTCACTGCCGTGGGTGCCCTTAAGGCCACCTCCTCATCAGACTGCCTTCTTCTGTGCCATCCCACTTCTTCCATTCTGTCACATTTTTGATAATAATTAGCACCAGCTTCATTATGTCACTTAACCACCTCATCTGTTGTTTTCTCACTTTCATTCTATAACCTAACTTGAGAACTTTTACTCAAATGCATTGTTTTCCTTCATTTTCAGTACTCTTTCTCACTTTTTCTCACTTTCATTGTATCCCAGTACTCGCTTTCAGAATCACTTTCACTGTCACTTTCACTGTATTCTCTTATTTTCAGTACATTTTCTCACTTTCATTGTATTTTCTTATTTTCAGTACATTTTCTCACTTTCATTGTATTCTCTTATTTTCAGTACATTTTCTCACTTTCACTGTATTCTCTTATTTTCAGTACATTTTCTCACTTTCACTGTATTCTCTTATTTTCAGTACATTTCTCACTTTCACTGTATTTTCTTATTTTCAGTACATTTTTCTCACTTTCACTCTATTCTCTTATTTTCAGTACATTTTCTCACTTTCACTGTATTCTCTTATTTTCAGTACATTTTCTCACTTTCACTGTATTCTCTTATTTTCAGTACATTTTCTCACTTTCACTGTATTCTCTTATTTTCAGTACATTTTCTCACTTTCACTGTATTATCTTATTTTCAGTACATTTTCTCACTTTCACTGTATTCTCTTATTTTCAGTACATTTTCTCACTTTCACTGTATTCTCTTATTTTCAGTACATTTTCTCACTTTCACTGTATTCTCTTATTTTCAGTACATTTTCTCACTTTCATTGTATTTTCTTATTTTCAGTACATTTTCTCACTTTCACTGTATTCTCTTATTTTCAGTACATTTTCTCACTTTCACTGTATTCTCTTATTTTCAGTACATTTTCTCACTTTCACTGTATTCTCTTATTTTCAGTACATTTTCTCACTTTCATTGTATTCTCTTATTTTCAGTACATTTTCTCACTTTCATTGTATTCTCTTATTTTCAGTACATTTCTCACTTTCACTGTATTCTCTTATTTTCAGTACATTTTCTCACTTTCACTGTATTCTCTTATTTTCAGTACATTTTCTCACTTTCACTGTATTCTCTTATTTTCAGTACATTTTCTCACTTTCATTGTATTCTCTTATTTTCAGTACATTTTCTCACTTTCATTGTATTCTCTTATTTTCAGTACATTTTCTCACTTTCATTGTATTCTCTTATTTTCAGTACATTTTCTCACTTTCATTGTATTCTCTTATTTTCAGTACATTTCTCACTTTCACTGTCTGTATTCTCTTATTTTCAGTACATTTTCTCACTTTCACTGTATTCTCTTATTTTCAGTACATTTTCTCACTTTCATTGTATTCTCTTATTTTCAGTACATTTTCTCACTTTCATTGTATTCTCTTATTTTCAGTACATTTTCTCACTTTCACTGTATTCTCTTATTTTCAGTACATTTTCTCACTTTCACTGTATTCTCTTATTTTCAGTACATTTTCTCACTTTCACTGTATTCTCTTATTTTCAGTACATTTCTCACTTTCACTGTATTCTCTTATTTTCAGTACATTTCTCACTTTCACTGTATTCTCTTATTTTCAGTACATTTTCTCACTTTCACTGTATTCTCTTATTTTCAGTACATTTATCACTTTCACTGTATTCTCTTATTTTCAGTACATTTTCTCACTTTCATTGTATTCTCTTATTTTCAGTACATTTCTCACTTTCATTGTATTCCCTCTTTCAGAACCTTTTCTTATTGTTATTGTTGAACAGAATTGATATCATTGCACTCTAGGCAAACCCATAGGTGCTCAGTCTCCCTTAGTATATGTTGAAGGGTGTGAATGCCAACTGTTCTGTTGCATGCTGGTTGTATACACAATGGATGCATCCTCTGATATGTCCATTCCTACAGGTCTTACGTTTGATGCCAATTTCCAGCAATTTTAGCCTTGTTGATTCATCTATTGCAGTTTCGTTCTCTAACAGGTGATCATGAATTGTCCTCAGCATCTCTCCCGTATCCATATCCAGTGTCCCCTATATGGGTGCTCTTGATGCTAGTGTGTCAACTCTCTCATTACCACGCACTCCTACATGTCCAGGACAATAGATCCACACTAGTTCCTGAAGATTCAAAGCTTCTCTGGATGTTTTCCATTCATGCCATAACCATCCATTTTGAACCTTCCAAAGCATGGAATGAGAATCTGACACAATGGTTGCCCTGGTTGATGGAGTCTCAGACAGCTACCTCAGAGCTGCAGTAGCTGCCTGTATCTCCATTCTCATGCTGTAGATTGTTGTCATGTAAGCTCTGCTCTGTTCGGCAATGATTCTGCCCTTTATCCTAGCAGAGAAGCCCCAACCTGATATCTCACCACCAATAACAGACCCTTCAGTATACACAATGGCATCATTATGCCCAGCATGATCAAGTATCAGTTGATTTATTTCCATTTCCGCTTTCCAATTACCCCAAATTCTGCACTCTCTGCCAAGGCTGATGATGACTTGCTGGTAGTTAATCCAGGTCTCATCTGACATACTCCACTCTTCCCCTTTGAATATATTTTCAACTGTGGTCACCTGTTTGATCGTTGTTTCTGCCTGTGCCATCCATGACATCCCCCTCTTATTCTTGCTCCCATGATGTCAGCTATGTTTTCATTCAGGGGGTGCCGTTTGTCTGTGGTTACTTGCATATAGGCTTTTGCCTGGGCCATCATATATCTGCACTCCAAGCATGTACCTCATTGTCGGAGTGGCTAAGAGGTATGAAGTCCACCTCGAGTTCTAGAGGTACCAGGTTCGATTCCCAGTTGAGGGAAAATAATTTATGGAAACATTTTTTTCAGAACCAGTGGTCCTAATGATGTCTTACTCCCCCCTGGTCTCCTGGGTAGTGAGATCGGATGTCTAGCCTTCTCGGATAAGGGCGAAAAAATAGGAGGTCCTGTGTGCAAGTTGCGCACGATAAAAATCCCACGGCAGTTGGAAATCGTAAAGAGTAGGCCTATCAGGCCACTGCCCTGGCAAAAATTAAAAATTTAAAACCTACCCACAACAAAAATATTTATAGAATGTGTGATTCCTATATAAACATATTGGGATTCTCGCTGGTGCATGGAGTTTGTGCACTGTGCTGAGATCCTCCTTGTGTGATCTAAGGGAGAAGATCGGGGTAGTGATGGAGTAGTCCATGTGCAATGGAGATAGTCCTTAAACCAATTAAACCAAACCAAAACAAAGCTCATTATCACAATGGGGGTATCTCGCGTACACAGTCCAAGACTATATGCATCCCTTCATTTTGAATGTGTTCTAGTCATTCACATTGTGTTACTGACAGCGTATTCCCAGCCCATACTCGATGACTGATATGACTAGCTGTTGATAAAGAAGAAATAGTAATCTCTGCTCCAGATGTGCAACGGCCATTATTTTCAGGGCTGCCCGACCTCTCAGAAATGCATTTCTGTATATTGTGATCAACATTTTACTTATACGATAGCCCACGATCGAATGTAGTTCCAATGTATTTCAGCTTTTTGTGCCTTTCAATTTTCTGTTCATTGAGTGTAATATCTGAAGATCTGTTTTCACTATGGAGTTGTTTAAGGAGCACCACATCACGCAGGCCTTGTTGGGATTGACTTTGTAGTCAGTTTCCTCGCACCAATTAAACACCCCCTGTAGTATCCCATGTATGCTATTGACCATTTCCTGTCGGTCAGAGCCAGTTTTGTAAATGGGTATGTTATCAGCAAAAGTCATTGTTCGCCCCAACCCAGTTGGCTGAATGATGGCTACTTTTGCTGTATAGATATTAAACATCACCATTGATAGTGGAGAACTCTAGGGGAGTCTCGGGCAAATGGGCATTGGGTCTGATGTCCATGTTCCCAAGCGAAATGCCACTGATCTCTCAGTTAAGCCAGCTGCTATACATCTTGTAAGCCAAGGGGTTAACACCCCAAGCCATTACACAGTTCATTAATGTTTCAAAGTTTACACAGTTATAAGCATCCTCTAGGTCGATTGCGACAGCAACCGTTCTTCGTTTACCTTGGAACCCCTCATACACTCATAAGCAAAAGTTCCAGCATTACCCCATTTACTCTCATGGGCCTATTGCTTCTGAGAGTATCAATTAGGATCTGTGCATATTCGAGGTGATTCATTGTTTTCTGTGCTGCTATCTTTTCTAGTAGTTTACCATAGACATTATGCATTGTGATAACTCTATAGCTGCTGAGAAGTGTGGGGTCTTTACCAGGTTTAGGAACTTAGAATAATAAAAGTAATATCCTTTATAAATACATGTTTAATAAACATTTATTAGAATAATAAAAGTAATGTGCTATATAAATAAGTATTTAATAAACATTTGTTAGAATAATAAAATTATTTCCTATATAAGTATTTAATAAACATCTGTTACAATAATAAAATTATGTCCTATATGAATAAGTATTTAATAAACATTTGTTAGAATAATAAAATTATATCCTATATCATACCTGTCAAGTTGTACGTTTTTGCTGTACAATGTACGTTTTTTTGAGACTTCTAGCAGTGTACGCACATACAATAGTCGTTGTACGGATTTTCTCGAGAAAAAAAATCCACAAAAAAAGTTGCTAATTTTTTTTTACCCCCCCAAAAAAAAAAACTAACAATATTTTTTAACCTAAGTTTTTCTCGGCATCTGTTTTTAAAACGAGGTCTTCCCAGCAACCAACCAAATCCTTTTATACCTAACAATTCGGCAGTAAGTTTGAACATTCTGGGCTTTCAGCGTGACAAGACTTATTTTTAAAGTAATCTGTTATCAACAACGCTTGCGACCATCCCTAGATGCCATTTTTAAAAAAAGCTAAGCATTTGATATTGTGCTTATAACGTGGTTAAATATTGCTTTTGGTTTTGCTTTGTTGCATTTTTTATCGCTCTCATAATCTTTCCAGTTATATCTTGCTCTTTTATGTATTTCCGGTAAATTAATGTCCGATAAAATAATATTTTGTGTACATAACTAGAATAAAAATGTGTTTGCAAAGGCCTACGCTTTTCTGTTTCTAGAGTCAATCTGGCTAAAATGGACAGTGGATCGTGTTCTTAGCTGTCATACAAATAAGCCGCCGATGTCGGCATGATTACGGTTATTGTTAGGTTTAGGATTTCTAAACCTATGATAGGAAACTCTTTACAGAGCGATACAACGGGAAGCAATCTGATCATCAGAAGAAGTCCCCCCATCTGACAAGTGTTTTGGCTCGATTACTCCTTTACACTTTAAGGGGGGCGGGCCCACTTGAGTCATGACTCCCAAGCGTCTCAGCCTCCTGTTGTCTTGTATCGAAAATGAACCCATTTCACTTATGGTAGCAACTTTAAAACCTAACCCTTATCCCTTTTTACTGCGTTTCTGAATTCTTTTTTAAGGCTGTATCAAACAATTGGCCCTCTGTCCTTCATTTCAACTATAAATACTGTACTTTCATACAGTAAATTCATACAGTACTTTATATCAGTGGTCGAGATTCGTTGCTTTATTTTTTGTTTATTTTCAATAAGACTGAGATCTATTACCACTAATAATTTTGTAAATCTGTGTTGAGTTTTTCCACCTCCTACGATCATTTGGCCTATTTGAAATAATTCATCCATCAAATAATGGCTGAGCCTAATTCAAAGAAATGAAATCTCTTAGATAGGGTCAGAGGTCATGGTAGTAGCCACAGTATGTTATGCAAGGAATGAATTCCTTAATTTAAAAACTAGCATAATAAATACCATTTTTTCATTGAAATAATGCTAGTGCTATGCATTCTCAAAACACATCAAGTTACAACTACTAGGATATTTTTGCTTTTTATTTTTTTTGGCAGTGTTTTATCTTCATTTATTTTACATTATTATATATAGGGCCTATGTATATCATCGCCACAGTTATAATCTGACTTCTGTTATAAAGTTATTGATTTTCTGGTTCATTTGACAAAACTAACACAATCATCACCATGTTATGAAAGCCGTGATAACTTTAAGGGATATAACACATATTTTAAATTATTTCCACTCACAGCATTTCTAATACACACGAAGAACAGAATGAGACTTTATTAGTATGTTTTATAAAGCACTATTTCAAATGTTAATTAATTTGTAAATGTCATTTATCGTTTTAAAACCAAATTGCTTAAGGTTTTTTGGGTGTTTGTACTGGTTTTTACAAGATTTTACTGGTCCAGCGTACAAGTTTTCATCTCAGGTGGTTGACAGGTATGCTAAATGAATGATTTTAAAAAAAAATGTTCTAAGAAATAATTCCCCAGGATGCATACCCTAATGTAAATGAGAGTGGTTTGTTGTTTCCTGTGTGTGTGGCGTATCCATCTTCACTTACCCTCTTTACTGTCCAGCTGAGTTTTTGTGTGTCTGGCTGTCTTCCACACATTCATATTTGTTATGTATTAGTTATGGAGGATGGGCTGGAGGCATCTGTTGGTGAATGTCTGGAGTTGGACCTGACATTCTAGATGATGGGCCTGAGCCATAGAAAAGTCCTCATTTTACTCCCACATTGATGTTGTTCTATTAATTTCTCTGAACTTTTCCCTTTTTTCTCTGATCTCTTCCAATCTTATTAATGTCTTATAACATTATTTTATCACTTGTGCTTATGTCATAGTGCTTGTTTCTTAGGTTCTCTGAAGAGGCACAGAAACTTTATAAGTATATAAACCAATAAAACGGTATTGAATCAGTTCTACAAATTAACTATTCACATGAAACAAGGGATGTTTCGGGTTTTACCCTTCGTCAGCCACAGTTACAAACAGGTGACAAGGACAAGAATTACATATAGGTACTACAAAAACATACGATGATGAGAAACATACAGCAAATGAGCGATACAAGCAGATGGAAAAAGTAAACGCTCACAGTGATGAGCGAAAAAAGAACAATAATAATGCAAGAAAATTGTAAAACCTGAAAGAAATAACGAAACAAGAAAGTAAATATTCAACGAAACGAAAAAAAAAGAGAATGAACAAAACTTTGGAACAAGTAAAAGGTCACTTAGCTAGATCCGTAGATGCTTGGAATAGAACACTGAGGTAACTTGTCCAAGAAATCGTCTTAGGAAGTGACCAAAAGCCACATGTAAGAGGAAACTAAAAATAGGATCAGCACAAGATTAGAAGTTTCTTTATATAAAACTAATGGCTACAGAAAGGGCCACAGCAAGAGCACACAACGTGTTTAAGTAGAGGCTTCTCCTGCTTGAGAACACAACTGTCAGTCATGACCTCATGTTTGTTGTAAGGTGTCAACAAGGGTTTGTTCATTCAGCCATGACCTCATGTTTGTTGTAAGGTGTCAACAAGGGTTTGTTCATTCAGTCATGACCTCATGTTTGTTGTAAGGTGTCAACAAGGATTTGTTCATTCAGCCATGACCTCATGTTTGTTGTAAGGTGTCAACAAGGGTTTGTTCATTCAGTCGTGACCTCATGTTTGTTGTAAGGTGTCAACAAGGGTTTGTTCATTCAGCCATGACCTCATGTTTGTTGTAAGGTGTCAACAAGGGATGTTCATGGGTTTGTTTATTCATTCAGCCATGAACACATACCCAGTTATCACATTGAGAGGTGAAGATATAGTTTTAAGGAACTAATCAGCTGTCAGCTTATCTGAATTCCATTAAGACAAGGCATGCACAAAAATGACAACCATGGACAAGCACTACCGCGGATGGGTTGGCAAAACCTTAACTCTTACTATACGGGAGCTAAAACCGCGTTTTTACGCGCTAGTTAAGCTATCGTTACCGTCACGCGCCACTTCACAGGGCGAGCCGTAAAATTGGTACTAAACCCGCGCCACTTCACGGGGCTTGCCGGATTGTAAGAGTTAATGAACTTTTCTCAATCAGTTAAAAAAATGGATACAAGCCTCGTTGTGATAACAATGTGATAAGAAACATAAAGATGCCTATCAGCAGTAATAGAACCTGTAAGTTATAAATACCAGAAAGGTTCTAAAAGTTGCTAAAAGAATTTGTATAAATGCAGGTGGTATTCTAATAGCTGCTAAAATAATTTATCACCAGGAAAAAAGTCATCATAATCTATCATTTAAAAAAAAAAAAAGGTAAAGATAGTCCCAGACAATAAACAGCCATAGGGAACGATGGAGGAGCTGGATGCTGAACCAACATTAGAGGAACTCAGCAAGGCCATTGATAGCTTGGCCTCTGGCAAAGCACCAGGCTGTGATGGGATTCCTCCTGATTTAATCAAATGCTGTAAGAGCACGCTATTACATCCCCTGTATAGGGTGCTGTGCCAGTGCTGGGAAGACACAACTATTCCTCAAGACATGCGAGATGCCAAGATTGTAACACTGTATAAAAATAAAGGAGACAGAAGTGATTGCAATAACTACAGAAGCATCTTTCTTCTTAGTATTGTTGGTAAGGTTTTTGCCAGATCCATCTTAATGTGACTACACAAGTTTGCTAAGCGCATATATCCAGAGTCACAGTATGGATTCCGAGCTGGTAGATCAACATGATCTTTTCTCTCCACCAGCTTCAGGAAAAATGAAGAGAGCAGAAAAGGCCTTTATATGTTGCCTCACAAAGACATTTGACCTGGTTAGTAGGGATGGACTCTTCCTGAAGGTATATGCCTTCACACTAGGTCAGATGGCCGTCTGTTTAATCTCACAAGGCTGAAGGCAAAAACAAAAATCAGAAGGGTCACTATAAGAGACTTGTTGTTCGCTGATGACGCTGCAATCGTCAGTCAAAGCCAACAAGAGCTTCAGAGCTTGATGAATCACTTCACCCAAGCATGCAAGGACTTTGGCCTCACAATACGTCTAAAGAAAACAAATGTGCTTAGTCAGGATGTGGGTGCTGCACCAGTTATCACTATCGATAACTATGAATTGGCAGTGGTGCACCACTTCACATACCTGGGGTCTACCATCAATGACAAACTCTCACTTGACACAGAAATTGACAGTTGCATTGGCAAAGCTGCAGCTACCTTTGCCCGCCTCACATCGCGTGTTTGGGGAAACCTCCAAACTCACACCGAAGACCAAAGCCTCGATATATAATGCCTGCATCACCAGCACACTTCTATATGGCAGCGAGACATGGACAACCTATTCATTCATAACCCTCCACTTCCAAAGGAGCATAGGCCTTCAACAAACACATGCCAAGTCCTTCTGTCACGTGCCATCATCTCAAGTTCTTTCCACGTTCTCCTCATCATTTTCACCTCTGTTTCCAGCTCTCTTCTCCATGTGCTTCTTGGTCTATCTCTGCCTCTCTTGCCCTGGGGGTTCCAGAACAAGGACTGTCTTGTAATGCTATCAACAGGTTTCCTCAGTGTGTGTCCTATCCATCGCCATCATCTTCTTCTCATCTCTTGTTCCACTGGCACTTGTCTAGTTCTTGTCCTCAGTTCCACGTTGGTAACCTTGTCATACCATTTTAATCCCTCTATTCTACGCAAGCACCCATTTATGAAAGTCTGTAGCTTTTTGGTTGTTGTCTTTGTTGTTCTCCATGTCTCAGAGCCATACAATAGGACTGACTTCACATTTGAGTTGAAGATTCTTATTTTCGTGTTGGATCCGATTTCTCTTGATCTCCATATATTTCCCAATGCAATGAAAGCTCCTCTTGCTTTTTGTATTCTTAGTTTGATATCACTGTCTGTCCCTCCAACTTTGTCTATATTGCTGCCAAGATATGTGTACGATTCTACATCTTGTATTGGTGTTTCTTCAAGTTCAACCTTGTTATCATTTCTTGCATTTATTCTCATTATTTTTGTCTTTTCCCCTGTGTATTTTCAGACCCAATTGTTGTGACCTCTCATCGAGTGTTTTCAATTTGTCCTGCGTCTGATTACGGTTATGGGATAGAAGAGCCAAGTCATCAGCAAAATCCAGATCATCCAACTGCTTAGTCAGAGTCACTGGATTCCATTTCTGTTGTGTGTTGTTGATGATCTCAAAACCCAGTCTATTGCTAGTAAGAAAAGATGGAGATAAGAGGCATCCCTGTCGCACTCCTGTTCTTGTCCCAAACGGTTCTGTAAGCTGTCCTTCATGAAGAACTCTGCATGTCATGTCTTCATATGTTTTCTTTATTAAATTAATAATCTTCAGGGGAACTCCATAATGCCTCATCAATTTCCAAAGTGATTCTCTGTCTACACTGTCAAATGCCTTTTCGTAGTCCACAAATCCGATGTATAGTGGTGAATTCCATTCCAGACTTTGTTCAACTATTATTCTCAAAGTGGCTATCTGGTCTGTACATGATCTGTTTTGTCAAAAACCTGCTTGTTCATCTCTCAGTTTCTTGTCTATGGACTCTTTTAATCTCTCAAGGATAATCCTGTTTAATACTTTTCCTGGCACTGATAGTAACATTATTCCTCTATAATTTGTGCACTCTTGTAAATTTCCCTTCTTAGGCAACTTAACCAGATATCCTTCCTTCCAATCTGCTGGTATCTCTTCCTTTTCCCAGACTTTACCAAGTAATTTATATAACATCTCTGTAGCTGTGTCGATATCTGCTTTGATGGCCTCTGCTGGAATGCCATCAGGTCCAGACGCTTTTCCATCTCTTAGAAGCTTTATGGCTTTCTTTATTTCTTCCTTCGTTGGTCTTTCACCGTTAATGTGTAGCTCTTCTTCTGCTGGCTGGATGTCCAGGGGGTTTTGTGGAGCTGGTCTATTGAGAAGGTCCTCAAAATATTATGTCCACCTCTTCATTTGCTCTTGTATATTGCTGAGCAGTTTTCCATTCTTGTCTTTTATGAGGCAACTTGTTTGCTTGTATTTCCCTGTTAGCTTCTTTGTGCTGTTATACAGTTCTCTCATATTTCCTTTGGCTGCAGCATCTTCTGCCTCTCTTGCCAACTCCTCAATATACTTCCTCTTGTCTCTTTTGATACTTCTTTTTACTTCTTTGTTTGCTTCTGTGTACACTTCTTGAGCCTTGGCTTTGGAACTTCTGGTTTTGCTTGTGTTTAAATCTGCTTTCTTGTTTTTTTCTGTCTTTTATCTTATTGACGGTTTCTGTTGTTATCCATGCTTTTTGTTGTCATTCCCTTTTCCCCAGTATTTCTTCACATGTCTCATTCCATACAGTTTTGATTTGCTGCCAATAGTCTTCTGTATTCTCTACATCTTCCAGCTGTTGGAGCACTTGGAATTTGTTGTATATTGTGACCACAAATTTGTCTCTTGTTTCTTGATTTCTTAGATGTCCTACATTAAATTGTTGTCTATAATTTTGCATTGTTGCATATCTCTTGAGTTTCATTTTTAATTTGGCTATCAGACGGTGGTGATCTGATGCCACATCTGCTCCTCTATATACCTTTACATCCTGCAATGATGATCTAAACTTCTTGTTTATGCATATATGGTCAATCTGATTTTCTGTTCTATGGTCTGGTGATATCCATGTTGCCTTGTGTATTCTCTTGTGTGGAAACATGCTTCCTCCTATCATCTCATCTCAACCCGTAACCCGTCATGGGTCGTAGGGGTGCCATGGTGGAAGCATCAGCAGACAGGGTCCTCCACTGCTCTCTATCCTCAGCAATGCGTACAAGTGTGGAAAAACCGTGTCCTGCCCATTCTTTGATGTTATCAGCCCAGGATTTTCTTTGCCTTCCTCTTCTCCATTTACCTTCGACTGTTCCCTGGAGGATCATTTTCGAAAGGGAGTCATGACGAGTTACATGCCCAAACCAGGCAAGCTTTCGACGTTTCACTACTGACAAAAGTGGTTCTTGGTGGCCTGCATAGGTGTTTATCTTCTCTCTAACATAGACATTTGTTTTGTGCTCTTTATAGCAAATGCGCAAAATTCTTCTATAACATTTATGCTCGAAAGCCTGAATCCTTCGCTCCATATCTGCAGTGAGTGTCCAGCTCTCACACCCATATAAGAGAATAGATAATACAAGTGATTTGTATAATTTGATCTTCACAGGAAAACTGATGTTACTTTTCCAGATCACATTCAGTCTTGTCATGGCAGCTGAGACCATCTCAAGTCTTGTCTTGATTTCTTTACTTGATCTCCCATCACTACATATAGTGGACCCGAGATATTTAAAGGTGTTAACGTCTTCTAACGTTTGCCCATTTAACGTAATGTTGGTCGGAACATGTTTCTTATGGCTATTCACCAATATCTTGCTTTTTTCTATATTAATTTCCATCCCATATGTTCTTGTTACTTTCTCCAGTCTAGAGGTAAGGTCTTGAAGTTCTGATTCTGTTCCAGCTATCAGATTGATATCATCAGCAAAACGTAGATTGCAAAGAGGTCGGCCTCCATTTGATATGGATGTTTTATAATCATAGAGAGCCTCCTGCATAATATGTTCTAGATATATATTAAAGAGCACTGGTGACAGGATACATCCCTGGCGAACTCCTACAGTTGTTTTGAAAAATTCTCAAATGTCATTGCTTGCAAAAACAGCACTGCTTGCATCCTTGTATAGTGCTTCAATGATATCTATGATGTTGGTATCAAAATTGAATTTTCTCATTATTTGCCATAAGCCTTCATGCCAGACTCGATCGAAGGCTTTTGTGAAATCGATGAAGTTATGGTATAAATCATGTTGATGCTGGAGATGTTTTTCGATCAGTAATCTAATATTGAAGATTTGTTCTGAGGTACTTCTTTTTGGTCTAAAGCCAACCTGTTCCTCGGACAAGATTTCTTATGATTTCTGTTTTATTCTGTTCAAAAGCATCCTTAACATCACTTTACTTGGATGACTAATAAGGCTAATGGTTCTGTAGTTCTTGCACATTTTTAGATTTCCTTTCTTTGGAAGCGGTATTACTAATGATTGCGTCCACTCTTTTGGCCACTTTTTTGTACTCCATATCTTCTGGCAAATTGTTGTCATGATTTTTACTATATCTGGTCCTCCATATTTCAAGAGCTCTGCTGGGATATTATCCACACCCGGTGACTTCCCTCCTTTCAGCGAACATATAGCCTCTTCCACTTCTTCCCATAATATTGCTGCATTTCTGAGTTCCCTGTTTTTGCACTTAATGTTGTTTAATATGCTATAGTCAGTGTCGAGTTTACAGTTATATAATTCTTTACAATATTCTGTCCACCTTCTCATTACAGCTGTTTTTTCATTGAGCAGAGCCCCATTGCTATCTTCTATGACAGTTACCCTGGGCTGTTGGGGTTTTGATAGTCTTCTTAATGTGTCAAAAGCTGCCTTGCTGTTACCTTTTATTAGCCCCGTATTAATGGACTCGCACTGATCAGCTACCCATTTTTCTTTGGCCTGTTTCATTTTCTTTCTAATATTTTTATTCACCATACTGTATTGCCATGCTGCTTCAGGAACCTCTTTCTTAACCTTTTTCATTTCCCGCCGTGTATCACATAACTTCAGAATGTCATCTGTAACCCATGGTTTGTTTATTTTCTTTCTTTTACCAAGTATTTCTGTTGCTGATTCAATGAGCACGTCTTTCATGTTCTCTGTGATTGAGTTGATATCATCCTCCAAAAAGTTGAGAGCTGCGAATTTTCCTCCAACAGTTGCCTCAAAGATTCCTGCGATTTCTGGATCTTTCAGTTGATTTGAAGCACAGAAGTTTGAGAACAGTTCCCCATTTTCATTCATTACTCCTTGCCCATGTTTTCCCATGACTTCTTCAAATCCGGTGTTGACTGTACCTATCTTTGCATTCATGTCACCCATCAAAATTGTGATGTCTCTTCTTTTTACCTTTTCCATAATTTCCTGTAGTCTAGTATAAAATGCTTCTTTCACAGACTCCTCTTTGTCATTAGTTGGTGCATAACATTGGATGACATTTACATTTATTTTCTTTTTAGCTGTTTTAAAAGTAGCTGTTATTATTCTGGGTCCAACAGCTTCCCATTCAATGAGTGCTTTCTGTGCTTCATTAGATAACATAAGAGCTACCCCTTCACTGTGGTGTGAACTTTCATCTTCATGTCCTGAGGACAGCACCAATTCACCTGTGATGAGTTTCTTCTTGTCTACCCCCTTCCACTTTGTTTCACACATTCCCAGAACCTCGATTTTATATTCCCTCATTTCTGCTGCTACTTGTGCCACTTTCCCTTGTTAGTTTAAAGTGCGAACATTCCAGGTGCCAAATCTGGAAGATCTCCAAGAAGAAAGAAGGTTAGTCAGCAACACAGATTCCTTTCGGCTTTCTCTGTTTTGCTTCATACGCCCCCCCTGCGAGAGGACCTTTCCCTGTCTTGGATGGCTGTGTTTTATTTTCCTTAATTGACTTGTCCATGTTTGTTGAAGTTTTTTGTGGTTTAAATTTTTTTACAGGATGGGGTAACCAGCCCCATGCCCAACCCTCCTTAGTCGCTTTCTACTACATGCACGGAAGGGAACAGTATTACTATTCTTTGCTCCCCTTTCAGGCCCCGGTAACACACAGGTGATGGACAACCTTTGCTAAGCAAGAAAGAAGGCTCAATACCTTCCATCTATGGTGTCTACGCCATATCATTGGCATTTCGTGGAAAGATAAAGTGACAAATGTCGAGGTGCTGTCACGTGCTGGCCTTCAAAGCATGTATACACTGCTTAGACAACGCAGACTACGCTGGCTCGGCCATGTTCGCTGCATGGAAGATGGTCGCATCCCGAAAGATATCTTCTACGGACAACTGGCAGATGGCAAAAGAACAGTTGGGCAACAGCAGCTGAGATTCAAAGATGTGTGCAAGAGAGACATGAGTGCACTGGACATAAATCCAGCAATGTGGGAAGATGAAGCTGCCGATTGCACCAAGTGGCGCCACCTCAGATTGGACGAAAAGAAGCTCACACAACAAGCAGAAGAGAGGAGAAAACGTCAAAAGGAGCCCCAGGAAAATAACCAGCTGAAGGCTGTCACTTCAGGGGGGTAAACCCATGGTCAGTTATGACTGAAGGGGCTATTATTATTATTATTATTAGGGAAGTAAATGTTATAAACTTTACTGTACAAGGTCCAGTATTGAGAGGTAGGGTGATCTGTTCTCTTTCTTGCTGCCATTTTCTTCTCCAATTCAAGAGCAGTGTCATTTACCCATTTACAGCTAGGTAGTGTTTTGAATCCGACACCTATGCTGTGAGAGACCAGTACTCTAACCACTCTGCCAATCAGACACTCAGTCTATAATTACATATAGGAAGTGAAAAAGGCACAATAGCGTCTAAAGTATTTGGCTGAGGCACCAGAACAAACACATGGCAGGGACATTTGTTTCAGTATTACATTACTTTGAGCAGGCAACCAGTACTGACCAGCATACAAATAGTGTTGCAAGATCTAACTGAGCACAATCACATCACAAACTAAAGGACCTTTCTCTGTACTTGAAAGGAGTGTTCTGGGGGAAATGAGGCAAAAATACAACTGTTTGTCTCATTTCCTCCAGTACATCCCTTTTAAACACAGACAAGTGTCCTTTAGTTTGTGATGTCTTGTTTTATGGAAGAATTTAAAGAGTGTTCTCATTTTATTTGTTCCATTTCATATAGGTTTATGAATGTAAGAATTTGATTATCGGATCAGATTTGGTCAAGGGATATGACTCTCACATGTCCCCATGCAAGAAGGAACTGGTTATCTTCCATTCTGCAGCCATCTTGCCGTGTTACATTATATATTTTACTAATGCAAAAAATGCTTTTACTTATGCCAAGACAGGGCCAAAGGTGAGATTACTTTGTTGTATACTTCTTGTTCTTCTTTAAGTACCACGCCTGATGGCATAGGAGATCATATCTCTTAACAACTTCCTGTCACTGTTACTATTTATACATGTTGTTGTTGACTTCTTTCCATGCCATGATGTCAAACTGTCCAGCATTTGCTCCCCTATTTATCTTTCCTTCAATCTTACTTACTTACTTACTTAGTCGTTCCCCTTCTACTGTGAGGTGTAGAGGTTTCCTTCAATCTTTCCTGTTGTTAAGATATATTCCAGCTTTTGTCTTCTCATAACGTGCTCAAATAAATTTCTTTCTAAACTTAAGGAATAAGTTTTCTTTTTCCATTGGCCTTGTTCAGTACATCCTCATTACTCTTTCTAGCTGTCCATGGTATTTTGAACATTCTCCTATAAAATCATATCTCTGTGGCCTCTAGTGGTTTTTCTACTAGTTGACTAATTGTTGTATACAAACAGACATATAAATGATGAGTGTGGCAAAACTATTGTTTGATTGTGGTTAGCATGGGTGAAGTGTAAGGTAAACCATGGTGAGGGTTTAGATTTACAAACAAAAAATATATGGTAAAAGTCAGACTTTGGGTTAAATGTCTTGCTAAAAAAGATGGATTAGTAATGTCATTGTGTTAAACAGATTCTACATAACTCATCCCCAGCAACAATTGTTGTTAGACTGAGGGTCAGTTTTAGTGATAGCTCCATGCTCCATCAGACAAAAACAAAACAATAAAAGCTCCAAGAAGTTGTGAATAAAGGACTGTAAATAAGGAGCAGAAGTGTCACTAACATGAACATGAGAGCTGAGACAAAGTAAGTCACAACATGAGAGCTGAGACAGTCACAACATGAGAGCTGAGACAGTCACAACATGAGAGCTGAGACAGTCACAACATGAGAGCTGAGACAAAGTAAGTCACAACATGAGAGCTGAGACAGTCACAACATGAGAGCTGAGACAAAGTAAGTCACAACATGAGAGCTGAGACAGTCACAACATGAGAGCTGAGACAAAGTAAGTCACAACATGAGAGCTGAGACAAAGTAAGTCACAACATGAGAGCTGAGACAAAGTAAGTCACAACATGAGAGCTGAGACAAAGTAAGTCACAACATGAGAGCTGAGACAAAGTAAGTCACAACATGAGAGCTGAGACAAAGTAAGTCACAACATGAGAGCTGAGACAAAGTAAGTCACAACATGAGAGCTGAGACAAAGTAAGTCACAACATGAGAGCTGAGACAAAGTAAGTCACAACATGAGCTGAGCAAAGTAAGACAACAAAGTAAGTCACAAACATGAGAGCTGAGACAAAGTAAGTCACAACATGAGAGCTGAGACAAAGTAAGTCACAACATGAGAGCTGAGACAAAGTAAGTCACAACATGAGAGCTGAGACAAAGTAAGTCACAACATGAGAGCTGAGACAAAGTAAGTCACAACATGAGAGCTGAGACAAAGTAAGTCACAACATGAGAGCTGAGACAAAGTAAGTCACAACATGAGAGCTGAGAGCTGAGACAAAGTAAGTCACAACATGAGAGCTGAGACAAAGTAAGCCACAACATGAGAGCTGAGACAAAGTAAGTCACAACATGAGAGCTGAGACAAAGTAAGTCACAACATGAGAGCTGAGACAGTCACAACATGCGAGCTGAGACAGTCACAACATGCAAGCTGTGACAGTCACAACATGAGAGCTGAGACAGTCACAACATGAGAGCTGAGACAGTCACAACATGAGAGCTGAGACAGTCACAACATGAGAGCTGAGACAGTCACAACATGAGAGCTGAGACAGTCACAACATGATAGCTGAGACAGTCGCAACATGAGAGCTGAGACAGTCACAACATGAGAGCTGAGACAGTCACAACATGAGAGCTGAGACAGGCACAACATGAGAGCTGAGACAGTCACAACATGAGAGCTGAGACAGTCACAACATGAGAGCTGAGACAGTCACAACATGAAAGCTGAGACAGTCACAATATGAGAGCTGAGACAGTCACAACATGAGAGCTGAGACAGTCACAACATGAGAGCTGAGACAGTCACAACATGAGAGCTGAGACAGTCACAACATGAGAGCTGAGACAGTCACAACATGAGAGCTGAGACAGTCACAACATGAGAGCTGAGACAGTCACAACATGAGAGCTGAGACAGTCACAACATGAGAGCTGAGACAGTCACAACATGAGAGCTGAGACAGTCACAACATGAGAGCTGAGACAAAGTAAGTCACTACATGAGAGCTGAGACAAAGTAAGTCACTACATGAGAGCTGAGACAAAGTAAGTCACTACATGAGAGCTGAGACAAAGTAAGTCACTACATGAGAGCTGAGACAAAGTAAGTCACTACATGAGAGCTGAGACAAAGTAAGTCACAACATGAGAGCTGAGACAAAGTAAGTCACAACATGAAAGCTGAGACAAAGTAAGTTACTACATGAGAGCTGAGACAAAGTAAGTTACTACATGAGAGCTGAGACAAAGTAAGTTACTACATGAGAGCTGAGACAAAGTAAGTTACTACATGAGAGCTGAGACAAAGTAAGTCACTACATGAGAGCATAGACAAAGTAAGTTACTACATGAGAGTTGAGACAAAGTAAGTTACTACATGAGAGCTGAGACAAAGTAAGTCACTACATGAGAGCTGAGACAAAGTAAGTCACTACATGAGAGCTGAGACAAAGTAAGTTACTACATGAGAGCTGAGACAAAGTAAGTCACTACATGAGAGCTGAGACAAAGTAAGTTACTACATGAGAGCTGAGACAGTCACAACATGAGAGCTGAGACAGTCACAACATGAGAGCTGAGACAGTCACAACATGAGAGCTGAGACAGTCACAACATGAGAGCTGAGACAGTCACAATATGAGAGCTGAGACGGTCACAACATGAGAGCTGAGACAAAGTAAGTCACTACATGAGAGCTGAGACAAAGTAAGTTACTACATGAGAGCTGAGACAGTCACAACATGAGAGCTGAGACAGTCACAACATGAGAGCTGAGACAGTCACAACATGAGAGCTGAGACAGTCACAACATGAGAGCTGAGACAAAGTAAGTCACTACATGAGAGCTGAGACAAAGTAAGTTACAACATGAGAGCTGAGACAAAGTAAGTTACTACATGAGAGCTGAGACCAAGTAAGTCACTACATGAGAGAGCTGAATGAGAGCTGAGACAGTCACAACATGAGAGCTGAGACAGTCACAACATGAGAGCTGAGACAGTCACAACATGAGAGCTGAGACAAAGTAAGTTACTACATGAGAGCTGAGACAAAGTAAGTTACTACATGAGAGCTGAGACCAAGTAAGTTACTACATGAGAGCTGAGACAAAGTAAGTTACTACATGAGAGCAGAGACAAAGTAAGTCACTACATGAGAACTGATACAAAGTAAGTTACTACATGAGAGCTGAGACAAAGTAAGTCACTACATGAGAGACAGAGTTCGTGGATGTATGTGGGATCATTTCAGTTGGAAGAGGAGTTCTGGAAGATTAGTTCCCTTTACACATTCTAAATCTTTAATTATGTGAAAGCTAAGGACATAAAGTTGAATGCATTTTTAAACAAATAAATTACTTAACGTATTTTGAGCTGTAAATTCTATTTTTGTATTATTTTATGTTTTCTGTATTTAGCTTAGCTGTCACTTCTATTCTCTGTTGTTATTATTGCTTCATCCTTGACAAAGACCTTGTGGTGTTGGCATAAGCCGTTTCTTTGACCTTTGTCCTAGTAAAATGTCATCAACTTGTGAAATTAATATCTCAAAATGTCATCAACTTGTGATAGTAATATTTCAAAATGTCATCAACTTGTGATAGTAATATCCCAAGATGTCATCAACTTGTGATAGTAATATCTCAAGATGTCATCAATTTTGTGAAATATCATCACAAATATCCCAATTTTTTTTGTGTGTGTGTGCTGCTAATGATTGTCTGTGTTTAGAATATACTTTCTGTGCTTACTGAGATGTATACAGAATTATGAATTCATTTATTTTCAGATGCAGAAACACATTGTGAGCTCTGGTGACATTTGTAAAGCATCTGCAGCACCAGCCTCCAAGTAATTAATGTTTTCATGTGATATATTTCTTGTTTGACAATCTTATCACATACAATATTCCACCCTTTTTTTTGTTGTTGTTGAGTATTTGATTGCATGAAATTGTTCTACACTTTTTTGAGTGTTTGATTGCCATCATGTTAAACAGTCCAGTATATTCTCTGTGTCTTCCTCTATCTCGTTCTCCTTCCATGCCATCATGTTAAACAGTCCAGTATATTCTTTCTGTGTCTTCCTCTATCTCGTTCTCCATCCATACCATCATGTTAAACAGTCCAGTATATTCTCTCTGTGTCTTCCTCTATCTTGACATCCTTCCATGCCATCATGTTAAACAGTCCAGTATATTCTCTCTGTGTCTTCCTCTATCTCATTCTCCTTCCATGCCATCATGTTAAACAGTCCAGTATATTCTCTCTGTGTCTTCCTCTATCTCGTTCTCCTTCCATGCCATCATGTTAAACAGTGCAGTATATTCTCTCTGTGTCTTCCTCTAACTCGTTCTCCTTCCATGCCATCATGTTAAACAGTCCAGTATATTCTCTCTTTGTCTTCCTCTATCTCGTTCTCCTTCCATACCATCATGTTAAACAGTCCAGTATATTCTCTCTTTGTCTTCCTCTATCTCGTTCTCCTTCCATACCATCATGTTAAACAGTCCAGTATATTCTCTCTTTGTCTTCCTCTATCTCGTTCTCCTTCCATGCCATCATGTTAAACAGTCCAGTATATTCTCTCTGTGTCTTCCTCTATCTCGTTCTCCTTCCATGCCATCATGTTAAACAGTCCAGTATATTCTCTCTTTGTCTTCCTCTATCTCGTTCTCCTTCCATGCCATCATGTTAAACAGTCCAGTATATTCTCTCTGTGTCTTCCTCTATCTCGTTCTCCTTCCATGCCATCATGTTAAACAGTCCAGTATATTCTCTCTGAGTCTTCCTCTATCTCGTTCTCCTTCCATGCCATCATGTTAAACAGTCCAGTATATTCTCTCTGTGTCTTCCTCTATCTCGTTCTCCTTCCATGCCATCATGTTAAGCAGTCCAGTATATTCTCTGTGTCTTCCCCTCTCTCATTCTCTTTCCATGCCATCATGTTAAACAGTCCAGTATATTCTCTCTGTGTCTTCCTCTATCTCGTTCTCCTTCCATGCCATCATGTTAAACAGTCCAGTATATTCTCTCTGTGTCTTCCTCTATCTCGTTCTCCTTCCATGCCATCATGTTAAACAGTCCAGCATATTCTCTCTGTGTCTTCCTCTATCTCGTTCTCCTTCCATGCTATCATGTTAAACAGTCCAGTATATTCTCTCTGTGTCTTCCTCTATCTCGTTCTCCTTCCATGCCATCATGTTAAACAGTCCAGTATATTCTCTCTGTGTCTTCCTCTATCTCGTTCTCCTTCCATGCCATTATGTTAAACAGTCCAGTATATTCTCTCTTTGTCTTCCTCTATCTCGTTCTCCTTCCATGCCATCATGTTAAACAGTCCAATATATTCTCTCTGTGTCTTCCTCTATCTCGTTCTCCTTCCATGCCATCATGTTAAACAGTCCAGTATATTCTCTCTTTGTCTTCCTCTATCTCGTTCTCCTTCCATGTCATCATGTTAAACAGTCCAGTATATTCTCTCTGTGTCTTCCTCTATCTCGTTCTCCTTCCATGCCATCATGTTAAACAGTCCAATATATTCTCTCTGTGTCTTCCTCTATCTCGTTCTCCTTCCATGCCATCATGTTAAACAGTCCAGTATATTCTCTCTGTGTCTTCCTCTATCTCATTCTCTTTCCATGCCATCATGTTAAACAGCCCAGTATATTCTCTCTGTGTCTTCCTCTATCTCGTTCTATTTCCATGCCATCATGTTAAACAGTCCAGTATATTCTCTCTGTGTCTTCCTCTATCTCGTTCTCCTTCCATGCCATCATGTTAAACAGTCCAGTATATTCTCTCTGTGTCTTCCTCTATCTTGACATTCTTCCATGCCATCATGTTAAACAGTCAATTATATTCTCTCTTTGTCTTCCTCTATCTTGTTCTCCTTCCATGCCATCATGTGTAGATAACAAGTGTTAGTAAAGATTGTTCTAGTCTGTTGTGGTGTTTGCACATAGTGAGAATCTCTTCACGTAAGCTGGTGTTACAAGTGTTAGTAGAGATTGTTCTAGAGTGATTATTAAGAGATAAGTATTATCATTACTTTAATTATCATTATAATTTAAACATGACATGAAGCTACCTGTCATAGAGATTATGTTATTTATGTTGTCAATTTTTGTCTTGTATTTTCAAATGTAGGATTTTCAAAGGAATGACCTTTGCCCTGAGTGGAAAATTGTCAGATTCCCAGGCCAACCTTTTTGCTTTGATTGAAAAACATGGTGGAAGTAAAGGTGAGAGATGTTAGTGCCTGTGTGTTCATGTTGTTGTCTGTAGTTGGTGATGTTGTTGTCTGTAGTTGAGAGATAGTTGTTTGTAGCTGGTCATGTTGTTGTCTGTAGTTGGTGATGTTGTTGTCTTGTTTGGTGATGTTGTTGTCTGTGGTTGAATAACTCTATGCTGATTTTGATCTTGTACTTAACCAGCTTTAACCTACTTGTGCCATCTGGCAAGAGAGTGAATGTTACAGATCTATTACAGTCAGCCATCAGTATGTAGAGATAGTACTTGTCTGATCATAATCAGTTTGTCACTGTTCATTAAATATTGTGTGCTGTAGATTGTATTTATTTTGATAGATGTGGCTTTAATTGGGCAGGTTTCTTCCATATATAGGAACAAATTCAAACTTTGATATCCTGATTACTTCTGAGGAAAGTTGTTTGGATGAGTCAGAAAAAATGAGACAGGCTAAAAAGAAATCTGTAAGTTTATATTTACATTGTTATCATCTTTACCGTAGCTGCACCACTTTCCTCACAGCCATTGCTTCCATATTACCCACTATCATTTTATAGTTCTTGTTTTTGTTTTGTTCTTTAAGAAGCAAGAGTCCACCATGGTAGTCGACCCACTTGTGGCAAGCGTGCACCACAGCACCACATACACTGTTGTTGTAGTGGTTTCTCCAGCAGTTTCTTTGACATTATCAAGTTGCAGACTCCATGTTCAATACTTGTTTGTTGCCTTGTATGACATGCTTTGAAGGGAGCAGTGGTACGATTCTTTGTTTGCCAAGAAGAGTAACCCCATTATTCACATTCCCACTATCATATCTACAAGATTGTTCCATCCACCACTACAGTATCCACTGTCACAACCAAAGCAACCATCATATCGGCCACCACCATTGTCACCACCATCAGCATAGTTGCTATCACTCCAGCCATTATTATTACAACCACATGCACCACCACGACCATTATCTGAATTACTACCACCTTTTCTATCACCACTATTGTCATTATCATTATTTGTAATACTACTGTAACAGGTGGGTGAGAGGTTCGGGTAGAGGTAATTTTTATGAGATTGACTTTTATGAGAGAAGTTACATTGGTAGTCCAAGGGCAACAATCCATGATACATCTAGAAGGGGACGAGTAAGGTTGACATCCCTTGATCACACTATTTAGGGCAACTGACCTTGGCCGATAATTTTATAAAGTTAAGTTTGGAGTTCTGTTTTTCTGAGTGAGTTCAGCTACGGGAATGCAAATTGCACGGGAAATTTATTTTTCTAGTGAGCTGTTTTGCTCTAGAAGGTTCGGAAAATAGTTGTTGTAAATTGTGTTAAAAAAGGAAATCAGTCAGATTTGAAATGCAATAGCGTTAAGTTGTTAGTATTGGGTTTTCCTCCCAAGTGTTAAAATGACTATGCAGTGGCAAGCGCAATTGAGAGTTTTATTAAGTGATAAGACAACGTGATTTTGGTTTATTCTGTGGTCACAGAAAAGAAATAACTATCATTTAGACACTCAATCGCTTGGTACGCCACAAGTAGAGATGATAGTTCATTATATTATTCTGAGGACAAGATTGTCAGTGTTGCCAGTACAAGAAAAAGTGTGTATTTTCAAAACAACCAGGTACATTGAACATTTATGAGTATATTACTAGAAGTGCAGACAAGAGACAGAACTAGCGAGCAGAAGAATAACTTGGTAAACCAATATCCCTAGCGGTAAGCCAGTCTCACTAAGACATGCCAAGTCAAGAAAACAGAAGATGGGAAGAAACCAGAATAATAGAAACAGCGAGTACATATGAAGAATATTATGACAAGAAAAATATTGACTACAGTGGTTTTCAAGTCGTGACTACCAAAACCACTAGAGACAGCAGTACTGAGACAATGAGAGTGAGAGAGAGTAAACATGGACATTGCATTATTACCTATTAAAAGTTGCTGTACAAAGTCTGCCAGCTGAAGAGGAAGGTTGAGCAAATTATTTTCTTCAACCTTTTGGTCTTGTAAATAAAGTTTCAACGTTAATCTGCTACTGCTGTCAGAGTGAAGTAAATCAACGACCATTGATCATTCATCACATATCAATTGTGAACTGTTTTGTCATCTGTGAGAATGAACAAAAATAATGAGCTGCCTACTGTTTAGGGTAGAGATACGTGCCCTATATGATCATAGTAATTATACAGGATAGAGAAGTAGGGAATAGTAGTCAGCCATCATCATCATACGCCTGCTTATATGTCCATGGCCACACTACTACTACTATATTCATCTTTCACAGCCACTCCCTCGTCATCACCATAGGGTTTGCTACAACCACCACCATCTTCATCATTTCAGCTCTTATCATCATCAGTATCATTGTTATATTCAATGTGACATCCATTGTTATCTGTATACCATTATCATATCGGCGGAGGCCACAGATACTACAAACCAACACAACCACTAGAATTACCATTATTATGTGGAGCCGCGCTAGCGTAGTGGTTACAACACCGCTCTGGCGACCGGGTGATTCAGGATCAAACCCGGGCGACGGCATTTGAGGATTTTTCGTCGACCGGGAATTGGACTGGATTAACTCGAGACCTGGCGAGAACATTTGAAGGAGTGTCGTCGACAAGAGATTGGCGGCTCCTGAGCCGACCCAGCTCTAATGGGTACCTCCGAAATCGGCGAGTATCTGCCTGAATGGCGAGGGACACCTGTCTCTGTACAAGAAAAGGGATACTCACGTAAAATCAATGTCAGGTTAGACATTAACAATAACCTGAGATTTCGCCTCGAGTATTAGCGGGCGTACGAAAAAAAAAAAAAAAAACATTATTATGTGTATGTTATCCACCAGAATTGCCATTCTTGTATCCATTTTAACTATTAGTATCATTATCCTAATAAATCCATCATCATTATCTTTTATCATCTATCAACATCTTCCTCACCATTATCACATAAATTTTAACCACCATCACAATCTTTATGTCCACTTTAATATACCCCTCACAATCTTTATATCCACTTTTATAGTCACCATCACAATCTTTATATCCACTTTTATAGCCACCCTCACAATCTTTATATCCACTTTTATAGCTGCTCTCACAATCTTTATGTCCACTTTAATATATCCCTCATAATCTTTATATCCACTTTTAAAGCCACCCTCACGATCTTTATGTCTACTTTAATATACCCCTCACTATCCTTATATTCACTTTTATAGCTGCTCTCACAATCTTTGTATTCACCTTTATAGCCACCCTCACAATCTTTATATTCACCTTTATAGCCACCCTTACAATCTTTATATCCACTTTAATATTCGCCCTCACCATCTTCATATTCACTTTTATAGCTGCCCTCACTATCTTTATATTCACTTTTATACAACATTATATCCACTGTTATAGCCACCCTCACAATCTCTATATTCACCTTCATCACTTGTGCTGTCAACATTATACAAACATTGAACAAACAGCTCATGAAGTGAGAATGTGTGAATATGAGAAGTGGAAGTAATTTGACGAAACTATTGAAAATATTGGATGAAATGTTGGCCTAACAAATGTTGGCCTAACAAATGTTGGCCTAACAAATGTTGTTATCATTTTATAATCATTTTCATTATTATCTTCCTCGTCACCATGGATACAGTTGTGCCCTATGTTAATGTTGCGTCTCTCCTTCAGGTGCCTGTTGTGTGTGAGTCATATCTTTATGACTCTATTGGCAAAAATCACAAGTTTATGATATAAGATTTGGTTAATGAGAAGGTAGTATTATGTAGATGAAACTGTGTTTAGATATGGCACAAGAAATAAATTTGTTAGTGTACTGTAGACTGTGTTTAGATATGAGCACGAGAAATATATTTGTCAGTGTACTTTAGATTGTGTTTACATATGGGCACAAGAAATACATTTGTTAGTGTACTTTAGATTGTGTTTAGGTATGGGCACAAGAAATACATTTGTTAGTGTACTTTAGAATTTGTTTAGGTATGGGCACAAGAAATAAATTTGTCATCAGTGTACATTAGATTGTGTTTAGGTCTGTTTACAAGAAATAAATTTGTCAGTGTACTTTAGACTGTGTTTAGATATGGGCACAGAAATAAATTTGTTAATGTACTTTAGACTTTGTTTAGATATGGGGGCAGAAATAAATTTGTTAGTGTACTTTAGACTTTGTTTAGATATGGACACAAGAAATTACTAGCTGCCTAACTAGCTGTGTATGTAAGACAATGGAGAGGATGGTCAACAGAAGACTGAAATGGTACTTGGAATCCGAGAAAATTTTAGTGCCAGAACAAGCAGGGTTTAGAGAGTGCAGCAGCACAGAAGACCAAATCACATACCTGTCCCAGATCGTTGAAGATGCCTTCCAAGAAAAGAAAAAAGTCTTTACCCTATGGATAGATCTCCAAAAAGCTTTTGACAAAGTATGGAAAGACAGGTTAACAGTAAAACTGCAAAGAAACGGAATCAAGGGTAATATCAGATATCTTCACCCATTTAAATATGCTCAACTTAAATCTTCAAGGAGAAAAAGTTACAGTTTTTCAAGTTGAAGACAAGATCGAAGCAATGATGAAAAAGTTGGAATTGTGGCATCATCGCCTATCGAAACGAAACTATGAGACATTTCCAAACCTCACAAATTTTCTTGGTTCTACCAATGAAGAGTTGTCTGAGGAGGACACATCACTTATCGCACGACATTTGAAAGATTTGCAGAATAGTTTCCGTGAATATTTTCCTATTCCTGATGCAAGCAAAAACTAGATTAGAGATCAGTTTTCAGTTAATGTGTATGAACTAGAAGGGCTGACAGCAGCAGAGGACGATAAGCTCATAGAAGTATCCACGGATGGTGCTCTGACATTGTAGTTCAAGGAACAGTCCCTTCCAAATTTCTGGGCTCACTTTCATTCATTCATAACCCTCCACTCCCAAAGGAGCATAGGCCTTCAACAAACACATGCCAAGTCCTCTTGTCATGTGCCATCTTCTCAAGTTCTTTCCACGTTCTCCTTATCATTTTTACCTCTGTTTCCAGCTCTCCCCTCCATGCGCCTCCCGGTCCACCTCCGCCTCTCCCGCCCCGGGGACCCCAGAACAAGGACTGCCCTGTAATGCTATCAACAGGTTTCCTCAGTGTGTGTCCCATCCATCGCCACCGTCCTCCCCTCATCTCCCGTTCCACCGGCACCCGTCCAGCTCTCGCCATCAGTTCCACTCCGACAACCCTGCCACACCATTCCAATCCCTCTACTCCACGCAAGCACCCATCCACGAAAGTCTGCAGCTTTCCGGCAGCTGTCCCTGCCGCTCGCCATGTCCCAGAGCTATACAACAGGACCGACCTCACACCTGAGCTGAAGACTCCTACTCTCGTGTTGGATCCGATCTCTCCCGATCTCCATACACTTCCCAATGCAATGAAAGCCCCTCTTGCCCTCTGTATTCTTACCTTGACATCACTGTCCGTCCCTCCAACCCTGTCCATACCGCTGCCAAGACATGTGTACGACTCCACATCCTGCACTGGCGCCCCCTCAAGCTCAACCCTGTCATCACTACCTGCATTTATTCTCATTATCTTTGTCTTTTCCCTGTGCATTTTCAGACCCAATTGCTGTGACCTCTCACCGAGTGTTCTCAACCCGTCCTGCATCCGACCACGGCCATGGGCTCATTTACAAGCAGATTTTCCGGAACTATTGAAAGTTGTTTTGAAAAGGTGATGGGTGGAGAGCGGGCACTTAACAGCTGCCATTATTGCCTCTTCTCGTTCCATCTTGGTCTACCCTGTTCAAACTGAAAATTGGTTATAATTGGGGTATTTAGAGTCATTTTATTTATAAATTTTGTATTCAATTTAAATAACTATTGTCTTTTGCAGTTGCTGGTTTTAATTTATATTAGTATTTGTCATTTTACTTTCGGTTTTGTATTGTATATAGATAACTATTTTCCTTTGCACTTGGTTTTAATTTGTATTAGTATTTGTTCTTTTTGAGTTCAGTGTTTTATTTTTTTTTGAACCTCTTTGTCTTTCCTTGTCCTATGAGTAGTTAGTCACGTGTTACCGCGTGTATTATCTTGTTGGTAGTAGTGCGGCCTGTCAGGCTTACTGTTCGTGGCTGACATATTATTTGCTAACGCGAATGATGTGTGGGCCGTTTAACTCTGGCATAGGATTGTCATAGTTAATGGTTGGTAACATCGAGCAATAAGTCAAACAGTAGGACCACAAGAGGCGAGGAACAAATGCTGGACTCATAGGGAACATTGTCAATACAATTTATTGAGCATGAAACTTGGACATCAGTAAGGTAGACGAACATCAACATGGTTGCATGGCAGGAACATTTCATAAATATACGATCATGTGGTGGACATCATACATCATTAAGTAATCATTGATATGGCCTTTGATTGTTTTCACTGACCGTTACATCATCAAGGTCACCGTCTTGGCAGAATACATTGTTCTGACAAATGGACAATGTTCATCTTTACGTATACATCTTAATTTCAATAATAATCTGCTCCTGGCATTAGAGGGACACACTAACGGAAGGACACATCTGGTCCAGCCAAAGCTCTGCCATAATGCTGTAGGAACTCAAGTATTCGAGACGGGATATGAGCCGTTTTGCTGGCCAAAATATTCATACTGGAAGGATTCTTGGTACTGTTCTTCAAGAAATGGCCTCCTCAACTTTCAATTAAATATAACATTATCGTCTGCGTATCTTCCCTTGACTTAGGGCAAGTATACAAAATCACGTCTATCATAGACGGCTAATATCTGGATCTGCCTCAAGCATCATTGCTGGATGGCAACTGATCGACGCAACAAACCGCGCCATCCCATTCAAATATCATGCACGGCGGCACGCAAATAATAAAACATACAATAAACTTAGATGTGCTCACATGTGCGTCTATAAAATACTAGACTCACATGTGAGGATCTCAAACAATTTAATCCCCCGCGAAATTTAACTTAACAGTAAGTTTGCTAATTTTTCTGTTCTTTTTTTATTTGTAAATGATTTGTTAGTTTTTGTTGCTTAATTTCTATTTGTTTGAATATCTTTTCTGAAGTATTATTTTTGTTATTATTGTTACTAACCTTATATGTTTTTCTTTGTTTTATGTACAAGTATATATCGTTTAAGTATTGATTGGGCTTCCCCTGGGGCATCTATACTTAAAACCGTATCCCCTATCATATTGTGATTTCTATAGTAAATTTTAATTCAAGCATTTATTGTTCGTACTTTTTACAGTGGATCAGGTAGTGGTCTATGTCATTCTCTTCCTGACATTCTTGGCAGTGTGGTTCCTCTATCATAAAGTATGCTGCACCGAGACGGAGAAAGGCATCAATACTTTCACAGGTCTTCTTCTTCTTTGATCCTTAGCCGCCGACCGTCAAAGCAGTCAGTGGCCATTACGCCTGGTGGCGTCTTGTAGGGCAACAACAAATTGATTCCACTTTGCTCGGTCGGTGGCCATCCTTCGTACAGTGCCCCAACTCTGGTTCATTCTTTGCATCTCAGCCTCCACAGTCCTCCGCCAAGTTGTTTTTGGTCGGCCTCTCGTTCATTTTCCTTCATGGGTCCATAGCATAGCTGATATGCTAGATCGTGTCACAGATAATATCACTGTCATGGATTGCCTCCCCTGCTTTGCAGTAGTGGTCCACCAGTGGCCAAAACTCAAGAGTATCTAAAATAGGTCGTCAAAGGTGTCTAACTTCGCACAAAATTATGCTTGACAGAGTTGTTGATAGAAGGGTAAAGACGCTTCTATCTCAAGTGAGTGTTCATAAGATATTTCCGAAGTCAAGAACAATGCGGCATTGGCTGAGCAATTGTTAACTTATTATCGGTCTGCTGCCTTTTATGAAGATTTAAGCATTAGTTATAGCCCGTACAAGCCCCCAGCTGGTGTACATCCAGCGAAATTCCCTTTTACAAGAAGTAGCTCTATAGAAGTATATGATAGGAAACTCTATACAGAGCAAAACAACAAGAGGCAATCTGGTCATCAGAAGCAGTCCCCCCGTCGAACAAGTGTTTCGGCCCTGTATACTCCTTTACACTGTAAGGGGGCGGGCCCACTTGGGTCATGACTCCCAAGTGTCTCAGCCTCCTGTTGTCTTGTATCGAAAATGAACCCATTTCACTTTGGTAGCAACTTTAAAATTTACAACTCCGCAGGCCGTGGAGGCAATTGTGAAAGTAATAAAGAGAAGACAAATTATTCCGTTTGTTCCGCCACACCACGACTAGTGACAGACACTGACACATCTGCGCGAAGCCGACAAGGCTAGCCACTGCACGCTAGAAACTGTAATTCTGTGCCCAACACCTCTTATAAAATATGCAGCGTGTTGCCTGTCAGTCACAGCCCTTTCACCATTACACCAAAAAACTCAACGTATTGTGGACTTAGAAAAATTCCTGATGTTTTCTGTACCGCAGAGTTTACTGTCCCGAGTTCCATAGCCCATTGTGGTTGTTCCACAGCCAGCATGATGTCTTTTCCGCAGGTTCACTAAGCCTCTTCAGTGCCCTTGTTCTCGACTGTCCCCTCAACCCCAACAGTTTCAATAAATCATACACTGATGCAGCCACGAGCCCTCTTTCACCCACCTCAACAGCCATGACCCTTGCAGTGAACCCATCGTGTCTCAGATCCGCGGCCAGATCACTATACTTGGCCGCTTTGAACAAATTTTGCTCTTCTAATCTGGATTCAAATGGCACGGTCAGTTCAATCAATATAACCTGGTGCAATGATGGAGAATGCTGTAATACTTCCGCTTGCATCTTGTGCAAAACTCATAACCCCCATCTGTGCACTCATTTGATGTCCAGATGCTACCTTCCAATATTGTTTCCCCAAGACAGATTATCGGCAATATTGATACCGAGAGGGCTCAGATGAAACGACTATCTAATTATCACCGATGTTTTTGCCCGTCCCTCAGGCGGCTTCCTTAGATAGCAATACGGCTTTCTGTGCGTGTTCGTGCGATACCACGTTGCACAAACAACTGACGTCTCTTTCAAAGGTGGCCAGACTGACTTACGTGATAATCGTATTAACCTGATATTACTACGTTCACTTAGTGAAACGTAAACAGTCTGGGAGCGGTCACCTCAAGAATAATGAAGATGCTTATAATATGCCACATAATAGGACGAGTGAGAGATCAATGAAGAAATGAAGTGATACTGAGGGAGTGAAACAGAGAGAGAGAGAGAGAGAGAGAGAGAGAGAGGGGGGGCACAAAAGTACATGCACAAATACGTTTTGTGACAATCACACCACAGATAATATTCTAGATCATGTCACAGATAATATCTTAGATCACATCACATATAATATTCTAGATCGTGTCACAGATAATATCTTAGATCATGTCACAAATGATATCTTAGATCACATCACAGATGATATTCTACATCATGTCACAAATAATATCTCGGATCACATCACAGATACTATTCTAGATCGTGTCGCAGATAATATCTTAAATCACATCACAGATAATATTCTAGATACTGTTACAGAAAATATCTTAGATCATGTCACAGATAATATCTTAGATCATGTCACAGATAATATTATAGATCATGGTACAGATAATATTATAGATCATGTCTCAGATAATATTATAGATTATGTCACAGATAATATCTTAAATCACGTCACAGATAATGTCATTGATCACGTCACAGATAATATCATAGATCACTTCACAGATAATATCACAGATCACGTCATAGATAATATCAGATCACGCCACAGATAATATCACAGATCACGTCATAGATAATATCATAGATCACGTCACAGATAATATCAGATTACGCCACAGATAATATTTTAGATCACGTCAGAGATAATATCGTAGATCATGTCATAGATAATATCTTAGACACGCCACAGATAATATCATAGATTACGACACAGATAATCTCAGAGATAATATGCCAAAAAATGATTATCATATTATTTATCTCAAAATAATGGAGATGAAGATTTTGCATCTTTTTTTTTCTCTTATTCATACTTTTATTGACGTGCTCTCTGTCTTATCTCTTTTTTTCAGTTTTGTCTTGTCGTCTGTCTGTATGTCTTTCTGTCTCTCTCTGTCTCTCTCTGTCGTTCGTTCTGTCTATCTGATTCTGCTCTTGAGTTAGGGAAGGCAAAGAAAAACACACGAAGTATCTACTCATTCAATAGCAGACTGTTCAAATATTTCAGTTCTGATTATATGCCACCCTAATGTGATTATACTCGAATTATTGTCTGATTTACTGTATAAATGTTTTGGATTTGCTTGTTTGTTTTTTGTTTGGCCTTTGTTGTTTTTCCCCCCTTCTTCTTTTCATTACGTTCTTGTTTGTTTATAAAAAAAAACATACTTCATTTTGATTATTATTGGATTCTGTAAATATATGCTGCTTTTTACCTTAACAATGTTGCAGGCCTTTAAATTAATGCTTAAAGTAACATGTGGGAATGAAAGGATATAGTATGTAAGATAAGTGAGAGAGGAAGGGCAGAATGTTAGACGATCTTGCGCGCCCAATTCTTAACCCTTTGAAAATAAAGTTCGGTCGTTCATTCGTTCGTTCTCTCTTTCCCTCTCTCTCTCTCTCACACACAATCCAAGAACGCAAGACAAGCCAAAGCACGCACGAACATTCCTGTAATGAAGTCTGTCTAAAAATGTCCCCTAGCGTTCTCCTCTATTAGTCGTAATCCCACTTAATCCTTTCCTTTTGCGGTGAATGAATTTTGTGAGCGAGGACTGGGGGTGGGAGGGTGTGTTTGTGACGTGCACAGATCAGATATAACCTTACAGTTTTATGATTGCTGTCGATATCGGCTGTCTGTTGCTGACACACTGGACCAGTGAGGCAATGTCAGTTTGTTCTCAGCTGTTTGTTTCTTGATATTGCCAATGATAACTAGTAGATAGTTTTGTTATTGATATTATGTTGATGTTGTAAGTTATTATATCATTATTAATTAATTAATATCATTCATAGGTCCTTTCACTGGTGTTGTCAACCATACCTCTACATTTCCTACATTACCTGGGTTGTTCAATCAGGTGTGCCTGTAATATCTTTAGTGTCACGTGGTCAATGTATCGAGGTAATTCTCATGTTGTTTTCATCGCCTATTTACTGAGTGTTACTGCGATGGTCGCTGGTGCCAGACTGTTTCGGCTTCTGTCTTTCCTTTGGAACTACCGGCTACGTGGAGAGGGGAGACATGCTGCATGGGCAACAGCTTCATCTCCTTATAAATGTTGCGGACCTCTCGGGACCCCCGTGTGTTATGGGTGTTTCGATGACTTCTAGTATTTGAGGATGACCAAGTTATTATATGCGTATTCAGTTTATAGAGTCAAAGTCCCTCGGGTTCTTATCACTTTTGTAGGATTCCGTAATACTGTTCGTTGGTATCGATAATGTCTGCTTAACCCTTGTGATACATTCTGTGCTGAATATGTTTCATATTAAATATTCGACCCTTGACTGACCTGTGTTAGTCTCTTGTCTTATTGATTATATTGGCAGTGTGAGATGCAGCGTGTTAAGACATTAATCATCACTGGTCATGATTAGTTGAAGATGAATAGCATTTAACTCAACTCCGAATACGATAGTTGATAAGACTGTGATTTTGACGACTCAAAATATTTAATTAGTAATTTCATACCATGAGCAGACACCAACTACATGGGAACAAAAGTCACATCACATTCATATACGATCTGTAAGAGTTCTCATTATTTCATAAGCACATGTTCACAATCTCTATCTAGAGTTCTGGTTAGAGGTCAGTTCCTTTTAACGGCCAATGTCCTTTGGCATAAATTCAGAGGCTAACTAGACTTACTCCCGTCGCTAGTTTATACAATAGCCTGTTGCACTAGACTTAACTATCCTGCTAGTTTCGCAATACACTTATTATGCTAGGCTTACGTCTACTGCTAGTCGTTTAATATCCGTTACACTAGGCTTACGCTTGCCGCTAGCTGTACAATATCCATCTATACTAGACTTACACTATTGCTAGTAACATAATGTTCCTTTGGCATACCACGCCAGGCTAATCTGCCATAATTATGCAAACTGCGTTATTCATACGACGACTTACGTTTGGTTCAAGAAATACACTGCTCAAATGGCTTCCCAGCCACACAATTAAAAAGTGGTTGTACCACACAATATCAGTGGCAATGGCCACACTTCTGAAACACACTGCCGTTCGGGTCAAAACCCACAAGTCGAATGACGTTGCAAAGACACACGCGTCATGCATAGAGATATGCATACTACGTCGTTAATATATATTCAATTGCGATGTTCCACGGTGCAGCAGTCCGAGTTGGCCAAACTCAAATGCTTGCACACATGCAACAATCATCGACATGGGTCGATGAGATATATCTCTATTCGTTTAAGGTGTTCCGTGATACAGCCATTCGGATCGTCGACAAATCCAAATGTCTGTAAGCATGAAACAATCATCGACATCAGTCGCGGAGATATAATCATTTGAGGAATGCGCCATGCTGCAGACATGAAGCAATCCTCAACATCATCCCCCTCACTTCCAAACGTGACACTTGTGGCACGGATGATAGTGATGGAGAAGACGCCCGTCTCCCAAACATATCAATATTCGTACTACCTACTTATAAGTATGATAATCATTAAGTAGACACATTAAATTTTATAACATTAATAATAGCACTTGTCAACATGGTGACTAAAGAGTTAATTCAATTTCTTCTCAAAGACGTTGCGCGATAAAAGATCTGCCAAGTTATTGTCTGAGCCAGCAATAGGCAGAATCGTAAATGAAAATTCTTGAATTAACAAATACCATCGGTGTATTCTAGCGTTACGCATTGTTCTAGCTGTTATGTAAGTAAGAGGACTATGGTCTGTCATAATGTAAAAGTGCGTGCCGATGAGATATCTTGACAGCTTCTCCAGGCACCAGACCATAGACAGGAGCTCACGTTCCCCTGTCGCATACTTCTGTTCAGCTGGAGTCAGTTTCCTCGACACATAGAAACATGGATGGAGTGTTTCCTTGTAACATTGCAGCAAACAACCACCCATAGAGTAACTCGAGACATCTGATTGGAGTATGAATGGAATACGTATATTCGGTAATAACAAAATAGGTGCATTACTAAATAATTTCTTAATTGTTACCAAAGCGCTTTCGCAATCTATGTCCCAACGTACCTTATTAGGACTACCTTTGGTCAACAGTGCGGACAAAGGTGTAGATAGTTGTGCGAAATGCGGGATGAACTTATGGTAATAGTTTTATTAGGCCTAAAAGGCTTCTAACTTGTTTCTTAGTTGAAGGGGTAGAAATCTCAAGAATTCTTTTGACTGTATTGTCGTCAGGATACAGTTTGTGGTTACCTATTCGGTGACCAAGAAAAGAAATTTCCTGACAACCTATTTGGACCTTTGAAGGTCGCACAGTCAAACCATGCATACGTAACGTATGTAGAAGGGAAGTTAAACCATCAATATGGTCTTCCCACGAGTCATGAAATAGGCAGATGTCATCGATGTACGTGATGACATCTTTACGATCGCCAAGAAGGCGGCGCATCATGCGCACAAACGTCGCTGGCGCATTTACCAACCCAAAACACATATAATTCCATTGGTAGAGCCCAAAAGGAGTTGTGAAAGCTGTGTAAGGTTTGGCATTTTCGGCAAGAGGAATTTGCCAGTAGCCTTTAGAGAGATCTAGTTTGCTAAAGAAAGTAGCATTAGATAATTCAGACAAAAGATCATCTAAAAGTGGCATAGGCTCACCGTCTGTGATTGTAATTTTGTTCAATCGCCTAAAATCAATACAGATACGTAAAGAATCATCCTTCTTTTTAACAATCACCATTGGGAATGCATATGGTGATTCCGAAGGAGATATCACACCTAAACGTATCATCTCCTTTAACTCTTTCTCTACCCTATCTTTGTGGTGTAAAGATATAGGATAGGGTCTGAGTTTGATAGGTTTATAATCAGTAAGAGTAATATCATGGGATATAAGCGATGTCTGACCTGGAAGGTCGGTGAGAACATCATTGAAAGAAATGAGAATATCCCGAACTTGATCTTGTTGTGACGAAGATAGTGACGAAGAAATAGTCACGTCTTTCCAAGATTCCGATGATTGCAAAGAAGGTAGTTGAAATTGTAAAGGGATAGACGAAGTAGTATCTTCTTCATGAACAACTGCAAAAGAAGCAGTATGATGTGAAGAATCATCAATAGAGTTAATAACAGGAATTAATTCCTGTGGTCTTTCAACCGCTAATTTTAGCATGTTGACGTGGAAGGTTTTGATTTTACCTCTAACGTTCACTGAGTAGTCAACATCTGTGACTTGTTTGATAACATCAAATGGACCTTGCCATGATATCAGTTATTTGTTATCGTTATGAGGTAGCAACAACCAAACTTTTTCCCCTGGTTTGAATGATCTTAATATTCTCTTTTGATTATGTAATAATCGTGATCGTTGAGTGGCTGATTTTATACTCTGGGATGCATAAGTGCACGCATCGATGATTCGTTGTCGGAGATCAATCACTAACTCGTAGCTGTTTCGAGTGGCTGTATCAATTGATGCTCCAATCAACAAATCCTTGAGTATCATCATTGGTCCGCGCGGATTCGAACCATAAACCAATTCGAACGGAGACCACCCCGTGCTCTCGTGGGGCACTTCACGAAAAGCGAAGAGGGCCGCCGGCAGAAGCCGATCCCATTCACGAGGGCATTCTTCAGTTATCTTAGATAACATCTGTTTTAGAGTGCTATTGTAGCGCTCGCACACACCGTTTGATTGAGGCCTATACGCACTACAAAACGAGTGGTGAACAGATAGCATGGATTCTAAATCCCTCATGATGTTGGAAGTAAATTGTGATCCTTGATCTGACAATATATCCTCCGGAAAACCGATTCGACAAAATATCGAAAATAATGCATCAGACACGGATGCAGTTGTAATGGTTTTCAATGGTATGGCCTCTGGCCAACGCGTGCAAAGATCTACGCAAGTTAAAATATAACGAAATCCATTATTTGAAACAATTGATAACGGACCCACTATATCTACTGCAATCTTTTTGAAAGGTCTCTCAGGCACGTCTGTAATCTGTAAGGGTGCCGTATGGAACCTGCCCTTACGTTCTATACCTTGGCATGTTGTACAAGATATGCAGTATAACTTTGTATCCTTATTAACCCCAGGCCAATAAAATTGTGACGTAACACGAAACAATGTTCTTTTGATCCCCATATGCCCTGCCATAGGGGAGTCATGACCTGTTTGTAGGACCAATGGTCTGTATTCTTTAGGTACTATCACTTGATGTATAATTGTTTTGCCATCATCATAATATCTAGTGAGTATTGATTTCTTTATCTTGAACCATTGTTTAGCCCCTCTTGTGTATTTAATAGTTTTTTGTTCTGCTCGGCTAAACAATCCTTGTAAAGTTGGGTCACTCTTCTGTTTTTCTGCAAAAACAGAAGGTGAAACAGTGCCAACTTGAGACATAATTGTATCTATTATAGGAAGAGGTGGTGTAGCCATATCCGTAGCTAACTGTTGTGCTCTCGTTACAACAGCATTTGCCACCTGTGGGTGAGATTCAACCCACATTGCAATCTCCTCAGGAGTGCAATCTTTAACTCCTGGTATGTTTCCTATTATAATTTCAGTTATGGGTGCTCTCAAGCCGCAGGCATAGACAGTGCCTGTGTAAAAAGGAGTATCAATGTATACTCGTGCCACAGGGAAAGTTTCTATATTCCCACCAAATGTGACACACTTAACTGATTTGCCTGTAAAAGCAGAGGGCTCGATAAGCGAGTGCTTTATGCCTATGGTTGAAGACCCAGTGTCCCGCAAAACTCTTACTACCTTACCCTCCAATATTCCGGGATGAAATGTAAGATAACCGACATTTACACATGCCGACATTGTTGGCATACAATGGCCACAATCAAGTGTAATTGTAGACTTTAATCTGTCCTTCGACTGACACTCATAACATGTATCATTCATTACCATACATGCGTTCGCATGATCATTATCATCATTACCTTTTTCCTTTTTAACACTGCAACTATTTGCATGTCTCTGTTTATTTTTGTCTCTCGACGGAGATCTGGCATTACCTTTGTTATTATTGACTGACTTTTTATTGCTATAATAAAAATCAGTAGAGTCATCCTTCCTGGCATCTCTACCATAAGATGATCTTTGCTTATAGTATCCTTTTTGATGTGAACCATCATAATCCCTGCCTCTGTGATACCCACGATCATGAGGTGAATATCCTCTATAACCTCGTCGATATGAATTCGAAGGAGAGCGATGACGACGGAAGTTATAAAAACCTCTGTCGGATTGATAATAATCTGAACGACAACGTCCATCAAAGCTCTTCGATCGAGGTCTGTGATCATGTTGTACCGCGCACACAGGCATAGGATCTCGAATAGTCGATCTATGAAGATCTTTATTCTGATGTGCGGTTTGATACTGTCTTCCGAGTTTTTCATACTCATCAATAGAATTAGGATGTCTTTCCTGTAAAAATGCTTCTAATTCAGTGCTGCATGCGGATAAAACTTTATCTCGCAGCATGAGATCTATAACACCTTCATATGTTTTATTTATACCTGACAGATCAATCCATCTGCTAAGGAAATGTTTAATAGATGCAATGAATTCACCAAAATCTGCATCCTTGCTTGGTTTAGCAGCATGAAAGCGATCTCTGAATCCAGACTCAGTTAACTGGAAACGTCTTAGTAATACCTCTTTTACGACATCGAAATCGCTTCTGCTCTTTTCATCAAGACTCATGAAACATTTAAGTGAGTCACCAGTCAAAAAATCAAGTAAAAGACTGCTCCATCTTTCCTTGGGTATGTTCAGAGCTGTGACCTTGATGATGAATCTAGATAGGAAAGAGTCAACACAATCGCGAGTCTGGTCAAAATGTGGCATTTTTAACTTAGGATAAAAAATATTTGTAGCAGCCGCAGTCTTAGTCTGTTCAGACTGCACTTTAGCTAATTCTAAAGCTTTTTCTTTTTCTGCATGAAGTTTTAATGTTTCCATTTCCATGGCATTTTTATGTGCTTGATCCAGTTGCATAAGTTCCATTCTCCTTAATTCCATTCTTTCCTTCTCTAATTCTCTGTCTTTTTCTTGTTGAGCTAATTCTTTATCTTTCTGCTCTCTGTCTTTTTCTTGTTGAGCTAATTCTTTATCACGTTGAGCTATTTCCTTATCTTTCTGCTCTCTGTCTTTCTCTTGTTGAGCTATAGTTAATCGTTCTAATTCCATTTTCATGGATATTTCTTTTTCCTTCTGAGCCATCTCTTTTTCTTTCATTTCCCTCTCTTGGGTTAATTCAAACCTCCTAAGCTCATCAGCTCGTTTAGTCATTTCGCGCTGTTCCATTCTTTCCAGACGCGATAAATATTCATCATATTTTGTATCTGCAAAACTTTGTAGTTCCGCCCCTGATTTTCCATAACTTTTTCCAATATCAATGAATTCCTGTAGTGTAGACATGATAATAGGTTTCTGAGTACCTTCAATAGTCTATAATATACACCAGGATTATAGAACTCACTATAATATGTACATGAATATATTAATCAATAACAAACAAGTTCCAAGAACATGTGACAAAGACAGTGAAAACAATCAAATGAGTTACAATGAAATGATTTTTCAGTTATACAACAACACTTTACACTTATAAAGTAAATAAAGGAGACTTATAAACAGTAATCAGTAAAAGAAAGAAAAGAATTTACATTACAAAAATATAACAAGACAAGTCGTCATAAACGAACGTGTAGACAAAGAATGTTTAGATCACACACGAAAACAATTGTCAACAGTACTGAAAGTAGGTTATGTAAATAAAGAGGACGTAATTCACTTGACGAAACTGCTAAGTACACAAAATATGGTTATAATACTAACTGAAGAAACATTTATTTCCTGACTCAAAAGAAAAAATATAATCAGTCAGATCCTCAGTCAGCAAAATAAGCATGTAAATCTAATAGAAGTTAACATTCACTGAAGCTTTCCTGGGAAAATTCCAGTCAATATTAAACACGACGAATATACGAAAAACATGAATGGGGGAACACAGATGATAGTAAAAAGTAAGTCAAGTGATGATGAACTGTAGACCAAAGGTAATGCAAGGACAATATGATAATGTTCAAGCGCCCAAGTAAAATCAAGAACTTATCTGTTTAGTTGTCCTTCTGAGAAATACATGAATGCATGTAATTCTAAAGCAAGTGTCTTCAACAGCTGAGGTCCATTGATGGTAGACCTTGACCTTCGCAGCAGGGCAACCGTTTGAAAGTATTGCTTCGGTCTTCGAACGTAGTTTCTTCAATTGATCTGTGTCGCAGCTTCAGATGAATTTGATGAAGAGATACATTCTCCACTGGTTCATGTTCTTGAGTGGAAGATTACCGTTCTATCTGCCTGAATCAGTCTCTTTGATGGAAGAAAATTCGGATTCTCTCAGGCAATGTTGTCTGCTAACGTTGACGGCATCGATGTAGTGACGTCACTTTCTGTCCTGCGCATTTCAGTTGCCGGTTAGGCTTGAAAGAATGATTTTGCCTTCATAACGTTCATCATCAGTTTGACTTTCTTCGATACTTGAAGGGGGGAATCCAGTATTCACGAAATCCAAACACTTTCTGACACCAGTATGTTGCGGACCTCTCGGGACCCCCGTGTGTTATGGGTGTTTCGATGACTTCTAGTATTTGAGGATGACCAAGTTATTATATGCGTATTCAGTTTATAGAGTCAAAGTCCCTCGGGTTCTTATCACTTTTGTAGGATTCCGTAATACTGTTCGTTGGTATCGATAATGTCTGCTTAACCCTTGTGATACATTCTGTGCTGAATATGTTTCATATTAAATATTCGACCCTTGACTGACCTGTGTTAGTCTCTTGTCTTATTGATTATATTGGCAGTGTGAGATGCAGCGTGTTAAGACATTAATCATCACTGGTCATGATTAGTTGAAGATGAATAGCATTTAACTCAACTCCGAATACGATAGTTGATAAGACTGTGATTTTGACGACTCAAAATATTTAATTAGTAATTTCATACCATGAGCAGACACCAACTACATGGGAACAAAAGTCACATCACATTCATATACGATCTGTAAGAGTTCTCATTATTTCATAAGCACATGTTCACAATCTCTATCTAGAGTTCTGGTTAGAGGTCAGTTCCTTTTAACGGCCAATGTCCTTTGGCATAAATTCAGAGGCTAACTAGACTTACTCCCGTCGCTAGTTTATACAATAGCCTGTTGCACTAGACTTAACTATCCTGCTAGTTTCGCAATACACTTATTATGCTAGGCTTACGTCTACTGCTAGTCGTTTAATATCCGTTACACTAGGCTTACGCTTGCCGCTAGCTGTACAATATCCATCTATACTAGACTTACACTATTGCTAGTAACATAATGTTCCTTTGGCATACCACGCCAGGCTAATCTGCCATAATTATGCAAACTGCGTTATTCATACGACGACTTACGTTTGGTTCAAGAAATACACTGCTCAAATGGCTTCCCAGCCACACAATTAAAAAGTGGTTGTACCACACAATATCAGTGGCAATGGCCACACTTCTGAAACACACACTGCCGTTCGGGTCAAAACCCACAAGTCGAATGACGTTGCAAAGACACACGCGTCATGCATAGAGATATGCATACTACGTCGTTAATATATATTCAATTGCGATGTTCCACGGTGCAGCAGTCCGAGTTGGCCAAACTCAAATGCTTGCACACATGCAACAATCATCGACATCGGTCGATGAGATATATCTCTATTCGTTTAAGGTGTTCCATGATACAGCCATTCGGATCGTCGACAAATCCAAATGTCTGTAAGCATGAAACAATCATCGACATCAGTCGCGGAGATATAATCATTTGAGGAATGCGCCATGCTGCAGACATGAAGCAATCCTCAACAATAAATGTGCCCAAGCTCGCGCCATGGAGAGGACAGCTGACGGTTGTAACCTCAGTGGCGCATTCCCATAGTCAGTAATGACTGAAGGAGGCTAATACTTCTACTGCGGCGTTCTCTCTTATCTACGTGTTTAAATGACGTGGGCTGTCTGAGCTGTCTGGGCCTTGTATTGCCGATAGCTTACGTTTTTCTTCATGATTTGGTCTTACTTTAAGTAAGGGAAATAATTATTAAGGGAGTTAATTCTTTGGTTTATTATTTAAAAATTAGATTGTGCAAGAATTCTATAGTGCTTTGAATAACTGTAAATGACAATTGGTGAGTCTGCTGAGTGTTGTTCTGAGTTTTCTTAAGTTATATGTTTGACGAGTCTGAAGACAGGGGCTTCATATGAAAGTGTGTCGTACCCCGTCAAGTGATGAAAAAATGGTCCGAAGAGTGGCTGAGTGTGAGGTGAGAATAGTTGTGAGATGAGATTCGTTACAGGCCAGTTTGGTATGAACCTTCGTACAATACACTTGGGAGCCAATTTCGCAGGTGTGACAAAATACGGTTAACTCGAGGCTCGCGTATAGCGAAGCGTGTTGATAGACCAGCGAGCTAGAAGAAAGCCATAATTATAGGCCTAAATATTTTCTATTACGTTCGGGCTTGACTGCTATACGACACAATTTGTTGACATGTATCCCCGATATGATTACAGACGGTCAAGTGTGACATGTATCCGATATGATTACAGCTGGTCAAGTGTGACATCTATCTCCGATATGAGTACAGCTGGTCAAGTGTGACATGTATCTCCGATATGATTACAGCTGGTCAGGCATGACATCTATCTCCGATATGATTACAGCTGGTCAGGTGTGACATGTATCTCCGATATGATTATAGCTGGTTAGGTATGACATGTATCTCCTATATGTTTACAGCTGGTCAGGTATGACATGTATCTCCGATATGATTACAGCTGGTCAGGTATGACATGTATCTCCTATATGATTACAGCTGGTCAGGTATGACATGTATCTCTGATATGATTACAGCTGGTCAGGTATGACATGTATCTCCGATATAATTACAGCTCGTCAGGTATGACATGTATCTCCGATATGATTACAGCTGGTCAGGTATGACATGTATCTCCGATATGATTGCAGCTGGTCAGGTATGACATGTATCTCCGATATGATTACAGCTGGTCAAGTATGACACGTATCGCCGATATGATTACAGCTGGTCAGGTATGACTGTATCTCCTATATGATTACAGCTGGTCAGGTATGACATGCATCTCCGATATGATTACAGCTGGTCAGGTATGACATGTATCTCCTATATGATTACAGCTGGTCAGGTATGACCATGCATCTCCGATATGATTACAGCTGGTCAGGTATGACATGTATCTCCTATATGATTAAAGCTGGTCAAGTGTAATCCCGGACGAGCCCCCAGTATGTCAGAACTGTATTGACGACGTTCCCAGATGTCAGAATACTGTATGATGTACCCTGCTTGTCAGGAACACTATTATTAGTGTAGGTTGTACGTAGATGAACATCAACAATGGCGCGTAAGAATTAACCCAACGCCACTGGTACAGTTCCAAGACATTTATTAGACTGATATATACATCGTGGAAATCAAGTACATGTAGCAAGCATACTGACTCACCTCCAGGCTGACATTGCCTGTAGAAAATAACTCTGAACTCTCGTGTTCACGAACTGACTTTACACGAACACACACACTAACAGTTACACATAAAGTCCTTTGTGCGGCATACCTTCCTTGCACAATCATAACACCCTCCAGGTGTGATCCCCTTATTTAATAGTGGTTGGCGGCATTAAGCATCGCCATCTAGATTCTCTCCGAATCTCATCCATGCGGGAAACCAACAACGCCTGTATTATTCCAATACCGCTACAAGGCGGGAAACGCGTCGCCTTTCTTCAAGTAGCTCCAGGGGCGGACACTGCAACGCCCTATACTGTCCTACACAAACAGGAATATCAAAATGGTTCCACCAGGAACAGTTCTAGGCGGTACAATAATCTTCGCCTGTACAATAGGTAGGACCTACCCAATATATATATATATATATATATATATATATATATATATATATATATATATATATATATATATATATATATATATATATATATATATATATATATATATCCTCACATTGGGAATGAACACATCTGTGGTTCTCCAGTCACACAATACGAGCTTACAGCTCGGCTACTAATCACAGACTCGAGCGTACCGCTCGGCTGCCAAACACAGACTAATCGTCACACCAGACTTGTATTCACCACATGCTTTCTCCCAACGCATGCACAAGTCACACCATGTTGACATAAAGTCAGATATGAACTCAATACCTGAGTTACACTTAACCAAGTGTTAACAACAGTTCAGTGACCCTTAACACCAATCACTGGCATTATTCATACTCATGAAAATGTTCTGTGACAGACATCTATCTCCGATATTATTACAGCTGGTCAGGTATGACATCTATCTCCTATATGATTACAGCTGGTCAAGTGTGACATCTATCTCCGATATGATTACAGCTGGTCAAGTGTGACATCTATCTCCGATATGATTACAGCTGGTCAGGTATGACATGTATCTCCTATATGATTACAGCTGGTCAGGTATGACATGTATCTCCTATATGATTACAGCTGGACAAGTGTGACATGTATCTCAGATATGATTACAGCTGGTCAGGTATAACATCTATCTCCTATATGATTACAGCTGGTCAGGTATGACATGTATTTCCGATATGATTACAGTTGGTAAAGTATGACATGTATCTCCGATATGATTACAGCTGGTCAGGTATGACATTGTCGTGCTTAGATAAGTTTTAAAGTTATTTAAGGTCCCGCCTGAGTATAGGGGATGGTAATAATACGTGAGAAGTAAAGATGTAAGAAATAGATTTTCACGAGTGGATAGTTTAAGGAGAAGATCTGTCTCTGGACTGAGTAGTTTCTCTAGTCCAGCCTATCTATATGACTATAATTTAGTATAAGACAATCTTGCACCTCCCTATATTGAGAAATATAAGTTTACCTAACACTCATACACAGCTATGCGACAACAAGACACACAAACATGAAAAACTAGGGTTAATTTGGGTATGGGTCTGACCAACACACAAAGTTTAGTTCTTTTGTTGTTTATTATCATTAAACTTTACAACATCAAATATCTAAAAGAGAAAGACCAAATACATCAGAATTACATATATAGAAAAATAACAAAATACCTGTGCCCTTCCCTCATTGAGAAGATAAGAACCCAACAAGTTAATAACCCCAAAGGTTAAAAGGTTAGCACTAGGTTACAGTATAGACAGTAAAGAAAGAACACAGTTCACACTAAACGTTATCCAATAAAATTAAACAATAGTCAAACAGAGTGCAGATGCTACAATGTTTCCTGTACTAAAGAAAATATTTCACTCTCTCTCTGTCATACGTGGCCACACAATCTCGCTTCTTACCCTATTCTTGGTGAAACAATCTGTTGGACGTAAAAATCCATGAATATGTATATAAGGTCCAGAGTAATTATCTTCCGAATTGGGCCCCAGTCCCTCCTTTGCAATAATTAAATTTTATAAAGGGAACGCCTAATTTGGTGGTTGATTTCCTGGATAAACAATGTCACCTTGAATAGTTAGTGCCGAGACTCTCTGAGATCTGGTGTTCACCGTAAACAATAGGAAAACATCTGATTGCTGAACTGTTAATTATTGTTAATTGATGATGGTGGTAAATCCTATCGGCTGTCTCTGTGGTGAGTGCCGATTTTGAAACAGCGTAACTTGCTGGATAAATCCGATGAAAACGACTGTCAAAAGTCGGGAGAAATGTTATATCTTTTACACCCCAGTGGGCTGATAAAATTGCATAAATAATTTCTGGTGTTTATAGTCCAGTTAATTTACTATTAAAATGTCAGTTAGTCTCTGTGGCCGGTCCTGTTCACAATTGAACTTGGAGACGCGTAAGCCAGACGAAGACAACTTTAATCCAATAAGTAAATGAAGATAAGGCCAACATATACCACAATGGACCAAAATATAGACCAAATAAAGCCTAATAAAAAAAACGCTGGTCGCCGTTGATCAGGTCATACCTAAGGATAGAGGAACATTATGAAAAAATTATTGCTAATAAAATATCTACATATCAGCACACTGTGTCTCTAGCCTATTTCTATCTGGTCAGTTATCGTTTAATTATCCATACGCACATTTTAACAAATATCGCCTGTCGCTAAGTAGCTATTAGAGGGTCGGCGTCGGTTTGTTAAGTCATATGATATTTAAACAACAGTCACTTACTAAAATTACACAAAATGCAATATAACGTGAATTCTATTCTGTCAATTATCAGTCGCCTAGCATTTTAATTCAGTCAGCTAAACCGTATCTTTCTGTGTGATAAGCGGGTGGTAAAATTATCATTAACTGCACAACTGGTACACAAATCGCTACGCGTTATTTATTTCACTAGTTCTAACACCTAGAAAATCACAGTGAATTTAGGATGATAAAACTTTTAACACTTTAATACGCTTAAGCACAAATTTATATATTACCAGAAATACAGAAATGAAATCCCCACGAAACTATTAACACATCTATTCACAATGGTTCTAGATAACGTGTTTAGACTCTCCGAAAAATTCTGTACGACAACTGATAACAGATTTTGGAAAGACGCAGTTTATATACCATCATGTTATGATGATCTCTAGAGGGTGTTAATTTTCACACTCTGTTTCCTAGCAGAGAAATCTGAAACTACGTTTCCCAGATAAAGGGTTTACGGTCGCTTCTGTCGGCCGTTGCTAACCGACAACAGAAGGATTAAACCGTGTAACGGGCTGTGGTAGATTTTGCCCGCTTCTCAAAATCAAAGAATTATCTTTCCCTGTAGGTACGAACATCAAAGAGTACACGGGGGAAAATGTTTTAGCCCGTGCGGCTACTTCAAAAGAGGTCCGTTGTTTCCACGTGCATCTGTCTGGTGTCTAATGATTGACAGATCCGCTCGCATGAGAAACTCAGGTAAACAAACCAGATTAGCTCCCCGTTAGGACTGGCAAGTCGCGGAAGTTGGTAATTTGTCTGTTTGTTTACGTCTCAAGAAAAAGAGGCGTGGATTAAAAGGTGAGTCAGGCAGGCAGAAAAATGCTTGACTTTGTTAGCGAATCTTAGGACGCTAACGGTAAAGCAAAGGCTGTCAGATACTGTAGGCTCTACTTCCATTATGCTTCACAGTTCGTCCGGGCTTGAAGATGTGAAACCCTTTCATATCTCATTTATGGAAATACAACTACTGTCATCCATAGCTATTGAATGATTGCTATCCTCAGTTGCACCATCCTCCTCCATGCTCCAATTTCGACTCATAAAATCCGCTCTCTTTTCCTGGTATGTATTGTACTTTGAACGAGTACACGCTTAACAGTAAAGCCCAACGCATAATCTTTGCGTTAAATTCCTTATTGGCTCCTAGGAATGCCAATGGAGCATGATCAGTTTGTACTGTGAATGGAACTCCGTATAAATATTCATGGTGTCTCCTGATTCCATTCACGAGTGCCAAACATTCTCTCTCCACGGTCGAATAATTCCTTTCTGCTGTATTCAGTTTACGGCTGCCGTATGCAACTGGAAATAACAGGTTTAGATGCTGGTCATCTGCCTGAAGCAGTGTTTATTCGATTCCCTGTCTGCTGGCATCTACACGCAAAACGAAAGGTTTCTTAAGGTCGGGTAACCTTAGAATGTGGTATTTGGACAGTTGTTCCTTTAAAGTGACGTAAGCGCTTTCACAATCTGCGGTCCAAACAACCTTATCGGGTTTTCCCTTTCTTGTGAGGTCAGTGAGAGGCACCGTAAGACCATTGAAGTTTTTGATAAACTTTTGGTAGTATGCACAAGGAGAGAGGAAAGAACGTGTATCTCTCTTTGTTTTTAGCGTCTTTGCTGAACGTATTTTCTCGATGTTTTTGGCCACGGGCCACATACAACCTTGAGAAATAGTATGCCCTAGGAAGTCAAGCTTTTCAAAGCCGATTAAACATTTGCTAGGTCGGGCGGTGAGGTCAGCTTCTTGTAGTCTCCTGAGGAGCATAGCGACCGTAGCAATATTTTCTTCGTAGTTATCTGTTGCAATAAGTATGTCGTCCATGAAATTGTGTATGTTTGGACTTTGCAAGGTTCTAAAAGCTTTCTCATCATCATGGTGAAGACTCCTGGCGCGTTGTGCAAACCGAAAGGCATAACATTGAAAGTATAATGTTCTTCACTGGTGCTAAAGGCTAATAACGGTTTAATTTCCTCCTTGACTGGTATGTGGTAAAAACCTTTACTCAGGTCAATCTTGGAGAAAATTTTAGCCTTGCTAGGTTTGGTGAACAGTTCAAAAGTGTTTTGCAGTGGTTCAGGCTGGAATTCAGTGACCGTATTAAGTAATCGATAGTCAATACACAGCCGAACTTCCTTATTAGGTTTCTGCAACAGTACGACGCTCGAGCTATAAGGAGATGTAGACTCGCTAATAATCCCAGCCTGACGTAGTTTGTCTATCTCTCCACGTAACGTGTCTGCTTTCGCATACGGGATCGGGTAAACTCTGGTTCGCACAGGTGTCTCGTTTGTCAGCTTCATATTAAACTCTACGAGATGTGTTCGACCAGGTATGTCCGTTAAGACTGCCGAGTACTGTTTCAGTAACGCTTTAGTTTCTGTCTGTTGTGCTTCTGAGAGAGTGTCGCAGAATTTAACATCTTTAAACGATGCCGTTTGTTGCAGTGGGTATTCCATGCAACTATCGTCATCATCCTCATCTTCGGTTGCTATAGCGACCGCCAGGAGGTGTTCGGAGGAAGGCACCGGTCTTTCCAAATATTTCTTTAATAGATTTATATGGTAGACTTTTTCCTTTAATAGAGATTTTGTAGTTCGTTCTCGAGATCTTTTTAAGGACGGTAAACGGCCCTTGCCATCCGATACGTATTTTGTTGTTTCCGGTAGGAAGTAGCAACATAACTTTCTCTCCTGGTTGCAATTCTCTCTCTTTCGCTGCTCTGTTGTATCGTTTAGCTTGCTTCATGCGTGCTCGCTTAAGGTTGGTTGCTGCTAGGTTCCATCCTAGTTTTAGCCGTTCCTTTAACTCCGATACATACTTGAATGCTGAGACGACTGTCTCGTCAACCTTCTGGTCTGTCAGTGACCGTAGTAAGGCTTCTAGCGGGCCCTTAATAGGTCTGCCGAATAGAAGTGTAGCTGGTGGTAAACCTGTAGAGGCGTGGGGAACTTCCCTGTACGCGAATAATGCTGCAGGAATGAAAAGGTCCCAATCTTCAGGTTTCTCTTGTCCCAGCTTACGTAACATCACGGTGAGGCTTCCGTTGACACGATCTACTAACACACTTCCGGCCGGATTATAGGGGCTTATATAGATGTGCTGGTCCCTCAAGATCTTAAAGATCTCCTCCATCAACAGGCTACGGAATTGGGATCCGTTATCCGTCAAAACCTGTTGAGGGAATCCCAACCGTGTAAAACATCTGCACTAGGGCTTCTGCGACATGCTTGGAATCCGTGCATGTTAGCGATATAGCTTTGGCCCACAAAGTGCATGTGTCGACTAAAGTCAGGATAAACCAGTTCCTTCTTTTAGTCCTTTCGAGGGGTCCTAAAATGTCGACTACAACCCGTTCAAATGGTGTCCCCACTATTGGCATTTCTCCCATAGGAACTGGGGTTGTCCAATGCTTGGGTGCCACACGTTGGCACTTGACGCTGGATTTCATATATCTGATGATATCAGTGTTCATTCCTGGCTACCAATAGTGAGTAGTTATTCGCCGTATAGTGGCGTTTTGTCCCATATGTCCGCTAAAGGGAAGAGAGTGCCCCTTTTCTAAGATTTGTTCTCTGTACTGCGTCGGTATTAAGAGCTGATTATGTCCCTGTTCAGGGTCGCCCGTTCTTCGATACAGCACTCCATCCTTAGAAAATATGTCTCCGTTGTGTCTAGGGTCCTTCGCCATGGGCAGTTTCCTAAAGCATGGCTCCAAGGTAGGGTCCTTTTGTTGTGCCTCTTTCAGTTCCATTGGTAACATATTAGGTGCAGGCTTCCGTTCCTTTTTGGTTTGCCCTCTTGTCGTTACTGCTCCCCCAATCGGCTCTTTCGGTCTCCCTATAAACACATATCTACAACCAAGTATGACTGGGTAGATCGGATCATCCATTATAGCCGCTTTAATAACACCTCGGACGAAATCCTAGTGTATTTCTACCAGTGCGACTGGAATCGTTATGGGTGCATCTCCTTTGAAAACTCCACATAATTTGACGGTTTCTTCTGTTTTTTGACCAGGTTTGACCAAATGCCTCGCAACAATACAATCAAAGCTCTAACCTGTATCAAACAAAGAATAAGTTGAAGTCCCATTCAATATAACAGTTCCTCGCATAGAAGGCCTCTCACCCTCAGGTTGAGAATCACTGACATTACTACTCCTTTGCGAGTCTGTTTGGAAACAACCTATCCGATTTGGCCCGGTGTGTTCGCTCTGATCAGATGTCCCTTGCGCAGGGGTTTTTCCTTTGTCGTGTCCTTTCTGGCCTGGCTACCATGAGTGACGTTTGGGCTGATCATGGGGTATCACGTTTTGTAGAATTTCGATTTTCCTTCGGGGATGGGGGGGGGGGGGGGGGGGGGGGGTCAGAGGTAAAGTTTTTTTTTTCTGGGTGTTGATAGGAAAATGAATGGGAAGACTGTTCTAGGTTATTTTTGCCAGAAGGCTCATCTGTAGGCTTGCGTTTTGAGCCTGGAAGCTCGGCTAACGCATTGGTATATCGCTCAGACTTACTTAAGATGTCTTCCAGCTTTACAGCTCCCTGTTCAGCCAGAAATCTACGGGTTTCATTTGCCAAAGTGCTTTTAATCTGCTCAGTTAGAATGAGCTCTTCTAACCTTTCAAAAGTGCAAGGAAGCTCTGAAAGCCACAAAAACTTCGTCAAATATCCCTTCAGACGGGAAGAGAACTGGGCAAACGTCTCGGTTCCTTCCTTCCTGTCATTCCGGAACAGTTGCAAAAATTTGCGACCGTTCATTTCGAAGCGCTCAAATAAAGCTTACTTCAACATGTCGTAATTGTCTTGATTGTTGCTTCCCAGTTTCACATACGCATCATATGCATTGCCTTTCAAAGCCTGGGAAAGCTTCAAACACCATCGCGAGCTTTCTAAACCATACAGTGTTGCCATTCTCTCAAATTTTTCTAGATAAGTGTCAATTTTCTCATTGGGGCTTGGGAACGATTCTAGGGCAAAAGGCATAGCTGCTAATTGGGGAGATTGAGTACTGGAATGATCAGTTGAGAGTGACTGAGGTGAGGAAGGCTCTCCGTTGCTGTAGCCTGACGTCGTTGATCATTCTCTCTTTCCTCATGTTGTCTTCTCTCTCTCTCTCTCTCTCTCTCTCTCTGTTTCCTCATGTTGTCTCTCTCTCTCTCGTTCCATGTCTCTGCGAGTTTCCATTTCCGCCTCAATTTTCTTACTTTCCAATTGACGGTCTTCTTTCTCTTTCTCTCTAGCTTCTGCTTTCTTCTTCTCCGCCTCATATCTGTCGAGTTCTTCGTTCACAAAAGCTAGCACTTCTTCACCTTGTAGTCTTATTTCCCTTGCTTCCTGTCTTAGCATTGTTCTAAGTTTTGCGCGCTCAGCCATCGCAAATAACTGACTGCGACTTACCCGAGAAAGAAAGAAGAAAAAGATACAATGCTCCCTAACAAATTAAGAGAAATACCAAAAAAAAAAAAAAATTCTGTATTTACTGTGTACGTCCTCCCTGTTATCAGTTGTCTACTCTGGCGCTGCTGTTAACTGGCAAAAGGCTCCTAACGCAGACGACTTAAACCATAAAGATGGCAGATCAGGCTAAAAACTGAAAAATCTATTACTACCGTGAACAATTATTTAAAAACTAAGGGGGGGGGGGGGGATTTCCTTATTTAAAATCCACCACACTCGCCCACACCCGAAGTCAGTTTTGGAGTTAGGGAAGGCTATTAACTTGGCGAATGCCAGAATGCACTTCCTTTGCATGCTCACACTCCACTGCTCCAAAACAATTTTGTGATTGATAAACAATCACGCGTACCAGCGGTCTTTTTGTACACAATTATTACATATCATATCTCCAACGAGACCCAAAGATGCAGCAATAGAGAATGCAGTCAGCGACCCACAGCTTGACTGCTTGCGTCAGGGTCAGCGAACAAAACCTGACAAAGACCCGACTCCACCTCCACGTGGTGGTCCTGGAAACAGGCTGCATCACTGCAGTCTGGCTGAGAGAGTAGGGATCGAAGAGGGAAGGCAAACCCGGTCCCAAGAAATGCCGTGCTGAAGTCGGATGTGTCGGCCGAAAGGCGCAGATATTGCAGCTCCGGCGTAAACAGACACAACGCAACCAACGTCCTTTTCAGGACGAACGAAGAAGAAGAATATCTCCAACAAAGATCACCATCAAAATCAAACTGTATGTAAATTCTAAAATGCTGTGGAAAGAAACAAATTTCTAATTTGTGTGGTCAGAACCCAGAAAATAAGAACGTTGTCTAGGGGATAATTATTTTTAATATTCCTTAACTCACAACACAAAACGCACACCACACACTCACCCTAGAGTTAGACTAAGATACAATATCAGACGTTAGTCATTTATCTAGACTCAGACTTAGATCAAATCCCGGAAACGAGCGAACCATTCTGTCGTGCTTAGATAGGTTTTAAAGTTATTTAAGGTCCCGCCTGAGTATAGGGGATGATAATAGTACGTGAGAAGTAAAGGTGTAAGAAATAGATTTTCATGAGTGGATAGTTTAAGGAGAAGATCTGTCTCTGGACTGAATAGTTTCTCTAGTCCAGCCTATCTATACGACTATAATTTAGTATAAGACAATCTTGCACCTCCCTATATTGAGAAATATAAGTTTACCTAACACTCATACACAGCTATGCGACAACAAGACACACAAACATGAAAAACTAGGGTTAATTTGGGTATGGGTCTGCCCAACACACAAAGTTTAGTTTTGTTGTTGTTTATTATCATTAAACTTTACAACATCGAATATCTAAAAGAGAAAGACCAAATACATCAGAATTACATATATAGAAAAATAACAAAATACCTGTGCCCTTCCCTCATTGAGAAGATAGAACCCAACAAATTAATAACCCCAAAGGTTACAAGTTTAGCACTAGGTTACATTATAGACAGTAAAGAAAGAACACAGTTCACAATAAACGTTATCCAATAAAATTAAACAATAGTCAAACAGAGTGCAGATGCTACAATGTTTCCCGT
>JAMPIV010003350.1:0-61739 GCA_024509875.1 Oreohelix idahoensis | reverse complement strand
TCATAATACAAACCACTACTTAACCAACCAAAACCCCCCCCATACCATCCCACCACCCCCATCCAAATCCCCCCCAAACCAACCCCTATTTCAGCCCCCCCCCCCCCCCCACCCCCACCCCAACCCTAACCCGGAACAACGGGGACAAACGCGTCATAACCGCGTCCTCGCTATCAATAACAAACAATTACAACCAACTACAAAAACCTATCACTCAAATTTACATCACAATACCATCACCCACCTCGAGACCGGCGTGCGCCCCGGCTCCACCCCCGCCCCTCTCAACACATACACCACACACCCCTCGCATACTATACTATATCCCATTTTAACAAAATTCCCCCTCAAACTCGACCCCTTTCACACTTTTATTTCTGGCATTGATTGTAGCAAAGATGTAATAAAAAAGGGAATGACGCTAACCACCAGAGTATAACCTTCACCGGCATTGTCAGGAAGCATAACCATTAATTGGTTAACACCAAATATATCATGGCTAGTTCTTGCCTGGCCAAGAACTTACGACATACCAGCAAGTACCATAAGTGACCTTGACATCACATAGTTGAAGGCTAAGGTTATAATCGCTACGCCATGTAAACATAAAAATGTGGAGATTTATTCATGTATATCTGTAAAGATCTGACACAGTATATAAATCTATCAAAGATCAATTGCTATCCATCTGTAAAACATTTACCACCTATGAGATTCCATTCATTTTATATACAAACCAACTTGAAGACATGGTCCAGCAACATGAACAAGCAGTGAGGTGGTTGAGATTGTTGGAAAACAAGCATGGCCCCATATTTACCAATTTGTATCCCAGGTTTTTACGATCAATTGTTTTATGATCAATGTTCCTGATACGAGAACACTAAAGTTTGATGTAACGAAGTCTGATCCAGACTCACTAAGACAAGATGACCAACCAATCTTCAACACCTTAGTCCCCCCCGCGTTGTATTTATAGGGTGGGGCTTTAAGGGAATGTGTCTTCCGTACATCCTGTAGTGTCCCCTCAGTAATCCTAAGAATCAGGGAACGTGGCTATAATAACTTAAGATTAATTTTTTAAGTGTATCCATCCAACTAATTCCTGTGAAGAACAGTTTCCTAAAACGAACTGGTTAATGATGACAAACTAGACTGGCAACTAGATATTGTGACACAAACTTGTTTTATAAAAGTTTCAGGTTGGAAGTTAAATCCAAGACTTTTTATGCTTGTTTATTTGATTTGTGAACTGTAAATTTATTCTCTTAAATTTTTTACCATTTTAACAAACACAAACATTTCCTCATTACAAGAATAAATAGATGTACATAAAAAATTGGGATAATTGGTACTCATTTTGACTTGTTAAAATTTTTAACTAGTAAAAATTTTTGAGTTTAACCTATTTATCATATGTTAATTATATTATCACAATTGGTTTACGATAGCGTAAGTAGCTAAACGTAAACTTTCACTTGAAGCCTAATTCTAGTTGTTCCCAGCTCATAGTAATTCACAGCTGAAACTCACATGTGAATACCCCCCCAGTGTACTTATCGGATCTCTGGAACTTTCTCATATCTTTCTGTGGAGAGAGATTCTACTTTCTGCTCTTAACCCACTAATTAATCTTAATTAGGATAAACCCTTTCAGCTACTAGTTAAGGAGGAGTCTGTATGTTTCATCCCGCCCCAAATTAATTTCAGAATTTAAATCTTGGAACATATTAATTGAATTGGAATGAAGTGGATCTATAAGTCCCAGGATGTTTAACACATCACACTGGCTATTATTGTTAGGAAGTTTAACAAGTTCAGAGTTATGTCGTGCAGAGGAATATTTCAGATTGGCACACAAACAAGTTCCTTCAGGCAATCTAGCCTGGACAGCATTATACTTTAGAAAGGAGATAACCTTTTTTTCTGTACTATCACTCATCAGTGTCAAAGTTTCCTGTTCACCGGCTGGTAACAAGGGAAATATATAACACACTGCAATAAATTACAGACCCTGGCCTTTCTCTACAATCTGATCACAATAACTTTTAAATATTGTTACACATTATGGTATGTGGGGGTCAGCCTCTTGTTGCATACAGGTGCAACCTGGCCCTAAATTTTTATATGACTCACAACCATATGGTGACCCACACCTCCAGGGTTCCCCTATGGCAGATACGCCCACTGTACACTTTTCCATAGTTTTTGTCTTCAATACAAATAAAAGTGGAGTAACCACATCTACCTTTTGTAATAATTTTCTATTCTTTTATATATTATCAAACTGCTGCTAGGCATGTTTGAAGAGTGTTTCATGGGAACAATAGGGCTTACTAAACCATCGATTCTAATACAATAATAATGTACTACATAAATCATAACAATTTGACAAACAGTCAAGATTTACAGTTCAATGTAGATTGATCTCAATTAATGTTTGCTCCCGCCAGTGTTCCCTACACTTTTGCCAATGGCGGCAGTATCTATACTTTTGGCAGTATTAATCTAGACAAGGTTAATTACAATTAGAAGCATTCTTACCATCAAATTTTCAAAGCAAACGAGGTAACAAATAACGTTGACTGGCAATTAGGTATGGGCCTCAGCTTTCTCTGCCTCTGTCCAGGACTAGAGACATTTAGTATTTAATATTACCCAATTTAATATCACAACTGCTTCTCAACGTACCTTGTTGATAAAAAAAATATCTTGTCCAAATTGTCCATTAGTACCCCCTAAGACCTTTGGCCTATATCATAATATAGGCTGTTGGCCAGATGAAATCAGGCTCAACCTAATTTTGAGATTTAAGTTTTCTTTGAAAAACACAAACAAAAATTCCAAACACAAACTAATGAGTCTCGTAGGTCCAATGGTCGTCTGCGTTTAGTTATGCACCAATACAAATAAGATGTTTTAGATTATTGGTTAACATTTTTCTTACCCTACCCCCCTTTAATCCCCTCTAATAACAATACAACACAATAAGAATTTGGAATTAACTTAAATGCCTCTTTTTTAAAACTTGCGTTCCCCCATATATCGTTATATTGGTAACGAGCATTGAACAAACATTCCTTTTCCGATTTAGCGTGCGTAGAACATATATTATATTTCCTCAGTAACATTGGGCCTAATAAATTGCGGACTACTCCATATAATTTTAAATACATTATTTTATTGCTCAGGAGACACAAAGCTTTGCCCAAATAAATGATTTTTTTGGTCATGTTTCATTATTACTTTAGATTGTCAGTTGTTTCAAACTGTCAGTCGTTACCATATAACAAATTTTCCAAATGGTCGGCCATCTTTTCCCGCTCCCATCTCTCAATTTTTTTTCTTGTTCATTCAAATAATCCAACCTAGTTTTCGGCATCTTCTGGGTGTTACGTAGAACATACACTTCTGTCGGTCGAGAATTTTAAAACTGCCCTTGGGTTTATTTTATTTGTGTTAATATCTGCTGGACTTATTGCCCACATTCGGTGATACTATAGGAATAAGGGACCTTGCGTGCAGAGCGAAGAGGGTTTTTTTTCAAAATAGGTTTGTAAGTGAGGTTGGACAGTTAATTATTACAGTCACTTTTCGTTCATGCAAACTGAAAAATTTCCGTAAGGTTACTACAAATATTTAACGTTAAAGTTTACATAAAGCTTACGTGTACATTCAACCGGAGTTTGGGTGTCGTCAGTTCTGGAAGTGATCGAAAATTTATTAGGTCCTTGCACTCACAGATTTCGGCGTGCAGCAGCAGAATTCCGGGTGCAAGATGTTATATTGTTTAATTGTACGACGTCATCGAATCCGAAACTAAAAGGCTTGGTTTAGATTTTTACGGCGGACATTTTATTAAGCATTTCCACTGCACCAAAGGCAGCGCATTTAATGGAGTTGAAGATTGCCAATCGTCAGGGGACACCTGGAGGGCGGGGTTTATTTATTATCATTAGGACTAAAATCTTACTGAAATAATAGCGATTATCTCACAGGTTCGCGCTAACTCAAACGTTACAGTAAGAAAAAATGGTCATTGATGGAGTGCTGCAAACGTTATTCATACGTACGGAAAGTGTAGTTTTTGCGTACGGTATCATACGTATTTTATCGTCCAAAAAATACGAAACGGTGTCGAACATTGTGCGGAAAGATAAACATGGTAGAGGAATAAAAACATAATGCTTAGGCTGCTGATAGTACATGATCGCCCAGGGACCGCGGGTCATCACCCTCCATAAAAATTGACTTGCTAGACAGGAGGGGAACGGCGGATAAAAAGGAAAAAATATGACTGGAAAGATTGCGTGACTAGAAAGGCTAAGGAGACGCAATTGGGGGGGAAACGGAGAAAAGTCACGTTTCCCAAGTTGACATAAAAAGTAAGCAACTCGACAGAAGGGACCTTGGATATGTTACGCCGCACAGTCATTTATTGGTCGCTTTTACGATACCAAGCCTTTGATTTGAATTCAGCGGCAGAACGCAGATGTTTGGAATATTACAAAAATTAAAAAGTAACTTTTACGTAATATTAATGTTAGGAATATAAAAATTAGCTGGCCGGATGGCCCATTCTGAGCAGTGAACTAATATGTTCTTAATTTTACAGACGGATAGATAATATTGAAGATAATGACAAAAGACAGTGTTGTTCACATCAGAGACGGACTGTATGGAATAAAAAGTGTCGCTATTTGCACAAAGAACACGACCTGGCGACGTAGGTGTTCAAATCTACTTAGTAGGGAAGCGAAGGGGACATTGGTTGGGAGCTGGTGTCTAAATATAACTTTTAACGACAAAATTCTGGAGGGGAGAGAAAGGTTGGTTCAAAAATCAAGTACGTTTTTTGAAAAAAAACAAGTAGAGACGGACAGACTAACAGATAAACATCCATACTTGACTGAAGCATGACTGAAATGACTTTAGGGTAGGAAATTTGAATTTGAAATAAACCTAGGCAGTGATTGGCCACAGACAATCATTTTATCGGCGCTCAGACGCGCAAGTGGGGCATTCCTCAATAGTTGTTCGATGATAGACACAGTATTTTAAAGTGTGGTGATTTCCAAATGAAAGAAAGTGAAATAAGTTCAGGGACGCCATACTATAGCCAGCAGCTCAGCTGAGTTTTGCTAGCATTTCTGTGTTCTTTATTCATAATCTGGTAAGATTGAAATTATTTCTTTGTATATTTTGAATATTGTTTAATGTTCGAGTGATTTGATACTGCCATATCATAATCTAGCCTTACAAACAAGTAGGGATTTGCTCTAGACCCCCCGCCCAAGTCAGGGTCTAGGGACCAACAATATACATAAACTCCAGCAAGGGTTAGGAAAGACAGATCAAGTGTTGAGAATAATGAAACATATTACCTATCCACTTTTAGGGAAGGAAACTAATAAAATATTTTTCAGAATCTATAGTCTGGGAGGACCCTATCTGATGTAAAACCACCATGGTAAATGTGCTGTTTGGTCAGAGAGATCTGACCTGTCTGTATGATGTGGTTGTTGTGTCCGTGTTGTGTCCAGACGTGGGTAGAGAATAGAATTTTGACACATAGCCAATACTTTGATTGCAGAGCTGTGAGTTTCAGTTGTCAACAAGGCGGTGTCCATTCAGTTGGTGATTTTACTCGAGTGTATCTGTGCAGTACGTTGTGACAGAGACCACTATTATTGCCCGCCAGCACGGAGAGGTGGGACCACCAGATTTCAGCACCAGAGCTACATATGCAAGTTGAAGTGAGCCTCTGGTCTGCTGGAAGTTTCACCAACGCCTTTTAGTTACTAATACCCCATAAAAATTCCTGCAATTTACTGGACACTGTGTAGTCAATATAGACAGGTGTGATGAGGCCACCCCAACAGCACAAGCATTAACTATCCTCCCAAGTAGATGACTACTAGAACATTTTAATAAAACTAACTAGTCTAGTACTTATATATGTACACTCTTGCATTTATTATGTAACATTCCATGCATTTCTTTCATAATTTTTAAATCTTTTTTAAAAAGTTCTGGTCAACATAAAACTTGATCCAGAACACATAAATGTAATATAATTCTATCAAAAATTTTACACTCTTGAGTTAGTTCAGTGTATTATAATATTTGTTAAATATTATTAGTCTGCTTAAATATCTGTGGGTGTATCTATAACTATCACACCACATTACATATCATTACCCTAGACATTTTACATAGCTACATTCATTAAGGAAAAAAAAATGAGTGTGAGGTCGTAGTGGTAGCAAGAAAGGCCTTCTGACAATTCACAACTACATTTTATCTCAGGAGCCTTCACAGCTGGCCTCATACATTACATTTAGTAATATCACCATCATACAATACCATCAAAACCCACTACATCAATATAGGTCTTTAGAGAGCTCAATATTTCTAAAGTAGATCCTCACAGCTGCTTGGTTGCTTACCTCATTACTAATGAATTCAGGACTGTAATTTATACACGCATTGGCATCCTAGCTCGGTGGTCTTTAGTTTGATCCCCAGTTGAGGTGGGATTTTTTAGACTGCATACGACTCCATGGTCGAACCAGCCTCATGAATTGGGTACCAGAGCAACTCTGGGAAGGTTAAGGCGTAGGGCGTGATCACATTACCTCTAGTGTGCCGATGGTCAAGAAAATATGGGCCTAACACTATATTCCCTATATGCCTCAATGGGCTCATAACGGGATCCTTTATTTTATTTTTTACCTAATTTATGCACAACAAATATGTTACATTCACAGCTGTCTTAAGTTGGAAGAATGAATAAAATCAGGAATGAATTTGTAAGTTGAGACTTGGTGGAGTGGGTTCAATTCCCAACGCAGAAAATAAAAAACAGCAACAGGAGAATTACACTGGAGAGTCATGACCCAGTTTGGTCTGCCTCCCTAAGAGTGTAAAAGATATGAAATGACCCAAGCACTTGTTTGACTGGGGATCCATTTCTGATGATCAGATTACCTTTTGTTGCAATACAGTGTCCTGGCTAGGATTTTAATGATCTAAAAATTGCTAGAAAATTACTTGTAAAATGCGATTATGACACAAAACATCCCCAAAAATTCATATAACTAAAAAAAAAAAAAGAATGACCCACAAGAAAAACAACTTTCTCTTTTAGTTTCCGGGCTAAACTAAAATTCGTTTACATTATTAAAATTAGATAATGCGTTGCACAAAACAGAACTAAAAGATTCTAAACATTTGTGTCTTCATGTTAGTGTGCTAAACTGAAATTCTTTTTCTTCCTAATAAAAAAGTTACCTATCCAACAAAACAAGGAAAAAACATAAAAAATACAACTTTATTTTTGTTTCGCAGTTTCTGTGCCAAATTGAAAACTTATTTTACAAACCAAAAACATACCATCTAAGACCAAAAACAAAATTAAAAAACCCTTAAAAATGCAATTAAAAGTTTCACAGTTTCTGTGCCAAATTGAAAATTTTAATGTTACTAACAAAATTGGGAGCCACGGTAGCATAGTGGTTAGTGCACTGGCTTCCTAGCTCAGTGGTCTATGGTTCCATCCCCAGATGAGGTGGGATTTTTTAGGCCGCAAACGGCTCCTGGGTCGACCCAGCCCCAACTGGGTACCAGAGCAACTCTGGGAAGGTTAAGGCGGCCGGCGTGATGCTGACCACATTACCCCTAGTGTGCCGATGGTCAAGAAAATATGGGCCTAATGCCATATTCCCAATATGCCTCAATGGGCGTGTAACGGGATCCTTTACCCCTTTTAACAAAATAGTTGGGATCCGCGCTGGTGTAATGGTCACCAGTTTGCGCTAGCGACCAGGTTCTCAAGGCTCAAGCCCGATCGCGAGCATTTGTAGGAGTGTCATCGACCGGGATTTTGACTGAATAACCTGAATGGCTCCTGCAGATAAACCCTCTGTGGATGGGAAGGAGCGAAGCTCCTGACCGGGTTGGAAAGAAAGTCCACTGGCTCCCCAGCCTCGCAATGACATGTCATTGAGCCAAAAGGACTGGAAAGCTCGAGTGCCACTGATTAGAAAAAAAAAAAAAATAGTTCCTTATTAAAAAAAAAAAAAACCGACATCAATACATAAAATTACAACTAAATATTTTATTTATTTACATCCAAATTATAGAATTAAATATTTGTTTTCATGGGTTTATGGAAATTTATTAAACAGCATGGGGAAAGCAGTGAATTAAAAACATTAAATATAACAGTAAGTAAGAACATATAAACATCAAAAATGCTGAAGTACGCAAAATAATGTCTCAAAAACAAAACAACAACAAAATGCTTTAAAATGACCTTAAAGTATCAACAAATGCCATATCGTGCCAAAAATGGCTTAAAAAATGCCTTAACAAAGAATCTTAAATTAGCTTAGTTTTTTTTTAATAACACATGTTCATTCAACTGAACAACGTTTCAATTATGCCAAAAAGGATGCAAAATCATGAAAATCCTAGCCCTATTCATTATTATTCTATACATATTGATTCCTATTGAAGTCATGACTCTGTTTTTGACTTTAATTCTTTCATTTATAAGCAATGGGAGCTGTAGTTTATTGGCTGTATTTTTACCTGTAACTGTTTAATATGATGGTGTTAAATGTGCAAGTGACGAGAACAAGAGAAGAGATTAACATGTTGGAGATGGATAGGACACACATTGAGGAAACCTGTTGATAGCATTAACAGGCAGCCCTCGTTCTGAAATCCTCGTGGTAAGAGAGAGAGAGAGAGAGAGAGAGAGAGAGAGAGAGAGAGAGAGAGAGAGAGAGAGAGAGAGAGAACAAGGAACACATGGAGAAGAGAACTGGAGACATAAAAAAGGCATGAAAAGACCTTGACCTGATGGGACAGGACAGGAAGATTTGGCATAGGTTTGTTGACGGGTTATGCTCATTGGCGAGCTGAAGAGTGATTATGATGGTGGTGGTGGTGTTATACGTTGTAAATTGGCTGAAGCTGTTTACCACGTATAAATCTGCCGCCTTTTCTCCTATCATGATCGCCGCTGCATTCGTGTTTGCGGACACAATGAATGGCATAATTGACGCGTCAGCTACTCGTAAACCTTCCACGCCCCGAACCCTTAGTTGAGAATCAACCACAGCGGATGAGTCGTTCGCCGAACCCATCTTGCAGGTTCCCGATGGGTGAAACACAGTTTGAGGTCGGGACTTCATTATACAGGACCAGTGCTCATTGGAGCCCACACGATGCTCATTGCAAATCCTCAAAGGTTGGGTGTCCACGAGCTCGGCTCCAGTACTTATGAGAGCTTTAGTACCAAGAACTTTCTTGCAAAACTCCACCCCCTTCAGCACCGTTTCCACATCCTCCTGTTTGTCGTAGTAGTTAGGAAATATTAAAGGATGGTCAAATGGGTCATTGCTCCGTAGCTTAAGCTTCCCTCTGCTGGCTGGACGCAGTACACAAGATAAACATCCAAAACTGGTGGCCACATTATCCCGATACGAATAATCCTGTATTAGTTCTGGGTCAACGTTCATCATGCTTAGATACTGAGTATTTAGAGGAAAATTGGCTGTCATAAACAATAGCTGAACATCTGGCCAGTTTTTTTCTCTGTTCTCTTTAGTCGTAGATGTGAACAAGTTCAGCTCGGTTCCAATATTAGACAGAGGCCCAGCTCGGAAGATCGTATACTTAACGAGGTTCCACGCATCTATCAGTGTTGTCGATTTTGTTTCACCTGGGTCGTTATAAGCTGTCGGTATTTCAACAAGTGTATGATCCTGCAGATTCTCTCCCACTGGGAGATCTGCCACTACACGAATATTTAGTTCCTCTAATTGCTTCTTTGGTCCAACGCCGGACAACATTAGAATCTGAGGTGATCCTATCGCACCGGCCGAAAGTACCACTTCTTTATTTGCTCGAACAACAAACTTCCTGCCATATTTGATCAGCTCAACAGCTTCCGCCCTCTTATTTATTATTGTAACTTTCTGCACACGAGAGTTTAAAGCAATGTTTAGGTTTCTTCTTTTTAAAATAGGACGAAGAAATGCTCGTCCTGTATTTGACCGTTCTCCATTCTCAATGTTCCTCTGTGATTGTGCGATACCTTCCATTATTTTTCCATTGTAGTCTTCATTAAAAGGGAATCCTAGCTCTTGGAATCCTTGTACAAGCTTTTGACCAATATAACTTTCAACACCGTTTCTTGTTATTCCCAACAGACCATCAGTATTGTGATAAACTGAGTTGGACAGTTCAGGGGTCATTATCTTCTCTGATTTCTTGAAATAGGGCAGAATATGGTTATAGTTCCAGCTCATGTCTCCGGTATAGGCTGCCCATCGGTCATAGTCATGTCTCGAACCCCTGACGTACAGCATATAATTGATGCTACTACTGCCTCCAAGAACTTGACCACGCGGCCATTTCGCCTGTCCATTCGTTAGTCCCTTGTACCTTGTTTTGTCAGGCTCTGTTGAGGATGAGAGAAAGATTATAACTAAATTTTAAAGTATTTTCATCTTGGAAAATAACTGTGGTTTATTCAATGTTGGACAAAATCGTAATAAATAAATACTGACGTTTCGGTCAACAAAATCTTTATAAGGCGGAAAAAAAAAGATTGCGACATAAAAAAAAAAATTAGAGTAATACAACTTTTGATAAAAGATGATTTACAGTCAATAAAACTAGCTTTCATGAATGATCAGGTCACGCTTAAAATGTATCTTATTGCTAATTAGCGATATCAAACCCTTCATCATATCATTAACTGCAGCTTGTATTTGATTGTAAAAGATAAGTGGTAGCAAATTTACGGTGTTAGATTCTAATTCTCTATGTGTTTTTTTTTTTTTGGCTTTAATCTTATTCGCAATATCTTTTATACTACAAAATCTGTTGTTACTACTATTAACACTACCACTTCATCCACAAACATTTCTTCCACAGCTACGTAATCTTGTCTTCTAGGGGTATGTTTCAATGTATTAATTCATTCATTTTTTAGCTTGAAGAGCACAGGTCTTCACAAATTCACGCTATGCTTTCAGTCTTGTGACGTCTGTTTACAGTCCTTCCGTGTCTACTTAATTCTTATATATAAGTTAAAAAATAATATGGTATGAAATCAGTTTTTACAAGAAAACGGTACACATGAAACAAGGAACGTTTCGGGTTTTACCCTTCGTCAGCCACAGTTACGAACAGGTGACAAGAACTACATATAGGTGCTACAAAAATATATGATGATTAGGAAAACGCCAAATGAGCGATACAAGCAGATGAAACAACGGTGATGAGCGAAACGATAACAGTAATAATGCAAGAAAATCGTAAAACCAGAAAGACATGTCGAAACAAGAAAGTAAATAATCAACGAAACGAAGACAGAAATGAAAATCACTATTTAAAACAAGTAAAAAATCACTTATCTAGATCAAAGAAAGAAACACTCAAGATGGCTGAAAAATTAAGGCGTCATGCGGAATTGACGTATGAGCTAGTGACGGCTAAGAAAAGATAATTACGAAAACGAAACGAACCAAAGCAAAAACAAGGATAGATAGGAAAATAACGACAGAAGAAATAAAGTATGAAACAGAGACAGAGGCTACCAGAATTATGCAAAATGATGCTGGACATTAATGCCTGCAGGAGATGAAACGCCCATTTGAAAAATGAGACGATTCTCCAACGAGAAGCGAGTTCGGTCGTCGCCGACACATGAAAGGAGAGCAGTAACATGAATGTCAGAGTTACCTGAATGGTCAGGGCTAATGAAGTGACCACCTAAAAACTAGTAGGAGAAGTCTAAAAATAGGAACATGGAATGTTAGAACTCTAAACGGAGAAGGAAAGCTTGACAATCTTATATTAGAGGCAACAGACATGAAATTCGATATACTGGGAGTTGCAGAGGCAAGACGTTTGGATACAGGCTACATAACAAGAGACCAGTACACGCTTTTACACTCAGGAGGAGAAAAACATGAAAGAGGGGTAGGAATGTTGACAAAGAAGGAGTTAGAAAAATACGTATGTGGATACTGGACACACAATGACAGAATGATGTTACTAAAGATGAGAGCAAAGCCATTCGACATATCAATCTTACAAACTTATGCACCAACTAAAGATCACAGCAAGGAAGAAAAAGAAGAATACTATGAAGAGCTACAACACACACTTAAACCAGTCAAATCTACAGATGTGTTGATAGTAATGGGTGATATGAATGCAAAAGTAGGAAAAGGAAAATACAAGAAAATAGTAGGACAGTATGGTTTAGGGACAAGAAATGATAGAGGAGACAGACTTATCCAGTTCTGTGAAGAAAACCAGCTGGTCATATGTAACACCTTTTTTGAACACCACCCAAGGAAATTATACACATGGAAAAGCCCAGGAGATGTAACACGAACTCAAATCGACTATATCATGATAAAACATAGATTTAAGAACAGTGTCACAAGTGCAAAGACACATCCTGGCGCCGACATAAATTCAGTTCACAATCCAGTCGTCATCAAAGTAAATATAATGCTGAAAAGAGTAGGAAACAGAAGACAGGAGGAACCCCAGATAGAAATATCAGCGCTGAAACAACCAGATACAAAACAGAAATATTTAATCGATGTCAAAAATAAATATCAACAGTTATTGACAGAAAGCATGGAGCAGTATAGAAGAGAAAACCCAGAAGAAAAAGCAACCGCAAAATGGGAATGCTTAAAAACAAGCATACAGTCAGCAAATGCAAATTTACCTAAAAATGAGTCTAAGAAAAATCAAATTTGGATGACAGATGACATCTTGAATAAAATGGCAGAAAGAAAGAAAGCAAAAAACACTCCAGAATATAAAACAATAGACAATGACATACGTACTATGTGTAGAGAAGCAAAAGAACGGTGGATAGAAACAAGATGCAAGGAAATAGAAGACTTGGAAGCAAAGCACATGACAAGAGATATGCATGAAGAAATAAAGAAATTATCAAATCGGTCGCGGTTTGCACAAGGGGGAAGCTGTATCAAGAACAAAAATGGTGTAATATTACTTGATGAGAAAGACATATCAAACAGATGGGCAGAATACGTTAAAAGAACTATTGGAGGACAACAGAGGTAAAAAACCATCATCAGATTCTAATGAAGGCCCAAACATTCTCAGATCAGAAGTAGAGAATGCCAATCATATGATACAAAAAGGAAAATCAGCAGGCATGGATAACATAAAAATTGAAATGATAGAAGCTCTGGAGAGCTTTGGTATAGATACAATCACAGAAATATGCAACGATATATACAATACAGGATATATACCACACGACATGAAGACATCAGTTTTTATAACATTGCCCAAAAAACCAAATGCAACAGAATGTTCAGACTTCAGAACAATCAGCCTGATGAGTCATGCAATTAAGATACTGCTCAAAATCATACAGGAAAGAATAAAAAGTAAAGTAGACAGCGAAATCCAAGAAGAACAGTTTGGTTTTAGACGGAACAGAGGAACAAGAGAGGCAATATTTTGCCTAAGAATATTAGCAGAAAAATATACAGAGGTCCAAAAAAGTATGTATATGTGCTTCATTGACTATAAGAAGGCTTTTGACAGAGTCCATCTTGAGAAAATAATTGAATGCCTCAAAGACATAGGTATTGATGGAAAAGATATAAGAATACTCAGTAACCACAGTAAGATCGGGAAGGAATTATTCACCATACATAGACAAAAAAAGCAGTGGCGTATCCTGGTAATGCGAGTTAGGCGTGCTGCTACTTAAAATGAATATGTACGCCTACTACACTGGCTAACAAAAAAAAAAAAATTTTTTTTCTTTCTCTAACATTTCTATGTTTTTCTGGTCAATTTTAATGCGCTGTTTTTAAATCTGCAAACCGTTTTTCTCTATCAGGTCGGGATCTCTAGAAATACGCAATTGAAGTTTTTTTAACAACGCATACAGTATTACAACATCATTCGTACAAGGAGTATAAGTTATGTAGGCTTGAATTTCTTTGCAGTCGACTTTCGTCGGTGAATGGCATGTGGTACATCGCGATGAAGCATCCAACAATAATCGGCACGCATGGTCACACTCCACCGTCCCTGATAACGTGACTCCATTACGGCGATATCTTGATGGAATCGTTCTCCATGTTCATCGCTGACTTCGCCAAGGTTGTCAGGGAAAAAGTCAAGATGCGAATCGAGGAAATGGATTTTGAGGGACATGTTACAGCCCATAATTCTGTATGCATCTATGCACTGCTTAACAATATGCACATAGTCGACAGATTTGTGATTTCCCAGAAAGTTATCGACGATCGATTTGAATGCCATCCATGCGCGAAGTTCACTACCATGCAACAAGTTCTCCAATTGTTTGTCTGCAATAACTTTCCTAATCTGAGGTCCTACAAAGATACCTTCCTTTATCTTTGCATCGCTAACTTGCGGAAACTTTTCTCGAAGATAAGTGAAAGCTTTGCTCGTTTTATCTAACGCTTTTACGAAATTCTTCATGAGCCTCAACTTTATATGTAACGGTGGTAAAACGAAGCTGTCTTTGTTAACTAATGGCTCGTGTATTACATTTTTATGCCCGAGCTGCATACGATCCCTGATAGGCCACACCTTTCTTGCATAATGTTCTTGTCTGTTGCGGCTGTCCCATTCACATAAGAAGCAACAAAATTTAGTGTACCCAGTCTGCAGGCCCGTGAGAATTGCAATGATCTTTAGGTCTCCACAAATCCGCCATTGGTAGTCATTGTACTTTATTTTTGCCAAAAGTATAGCCATATTGTCATAAGTTTCTTTCATATGAACAGAGTAGGCGACTGGAATTGATGAAAATAAATTTCCGTTATGCAATAACACGGCTTTTAGACTAGTCTTGGAAGAGTCAATGGAAAGTCGCCATTCGTTGACTATGTGCTCATGACCGAGGCGGTTGGAATCTTCTAGTACAGCTAGGCAAAACTTCTAAATTAAGTACATGTATCCACTGAGAGTTGCTTACTTTCTGTTTCTTGTTGTTCAGGTCTAGTGGATGAGTTCCAATCCTTTCTTACCTACGCGAAGGCATGTCCAAATCATTATCTTGTTCCACTGTGTCTGCTTATAAGTATTGAATTCACCCATGACTAGGGATACCACTCCAATCCTGTGTATTGGTACGCAAGTCATACTTGAATCATTTACAAATGTTCCTTCTGAGTAGACTTATCGCAGTTCATTGCCATCAGTTGACGTAGAATTGACCACTAAATTGTATACTATTTTACTTATGAAACTTTCTCACAAAATTGTTCAGACTGGTGCTTGCAGTGCTTGAATCAACAGAAGTTCTAGTCATACCACTTATCATTCTCATCATGTACTCAAGCATCTTCTTTTCTTGTTCCACAAGTAGCAGGATGAGAGCAGTGCAGTATCTGTGTACCCCACTGCACAGGATAGCTTCTATGCTACATGACAGCATATCACATTGCTCTTGCAGGTCGTGCTGGTGCTTACTTGCGCGTAGTTTATGTCATCAGTTCTAGTCATAACCACGCCATCCTTTATTCTAGCAAGATTAGGTCTCATTTCTTGTTACACTGGTGCTTATCTAGTTCTTGTCATCAGTTCTAGTCATACCACATCAATCCTTCTATTCTACGCAAGCATCCATTTATGAAAGTCTGTAACTTTTTGGTAGATGTTTTAGTTGTTCTCCGTGTTTCCGTGCCACACAATAGCACAGACTTGACATTTGAATTGAAACTTCTGGCTTGTGTGTTGGACCTGATTTATTTTTATCGCCAAAATATTTTCCAAGGCAATGATAGCTCCTCTAGCCTTTTGTACTCTTGATATCATTGTCTGTCCCTCCAACTTTGTCTACATTGCTGCCAAGGTGTATATATATATGTTTCTACATCTTGTAGTGTTGTTTCTTTCAAGTGCTTACATGGTCTGTTATTCATTTCGTGAATTGTATTCTCATTAAAAAGTTTGTTCTGCTTGTGTATTTTTCCCAGATCCTCACGTGCTTGTGAATCTCTCGTTCACGGTATTTTAAATATCTTGCTCTTGCAGTCTGCATGACGGTTATGAAATTGTATTATAAGCTCTGTTTGTTTGTGAAACATCTCACCACTTACTTGTTATAGATCTTGTATCTGCCGATGCCTCTTATTTGTGTCACTTTGATCCTCATGGAACTTCGTATTTATAGCACGTGATCCGTTTTATCATTAATATTTGCGCAGGACTTTCATTGCTCAGTTAAAAAAATTTAGTTCTAAATTTCTATAAAGCCATGTATTCCCTCTTTTTAATGTCGTGAAGCGACAGGTAGAAGAGCATTATAGATTTGACAGAAGTAGTTAAAGATTTTACCAATGTGAATGTTTAATATATTTAATTTATACTGCATGACTCTGCACATTTACAATGATAGGTAATACTTTGTATATTTTGTGTCAGAATGTTACAGGATACTTAAATTTACAGAAAGTAATTGTCAGTTTTCACTCCTCACCATCCACCCTTGTCATATATGGTTTATTTAATCAATGGTGCTGTACCTCAACTTATGATGGTATTGATCCTAATGCTCATGTGATCTCCATTAGGTACCTTGGACATCACCATCTACCCCTAAACCCACCACGTTCAAGGAAACACTATTTCTAATTTTTTTCTTTTGTTACATGTTTTGAAAAGATAATAGAAATATAGACATCTTGTTCCACAGTAACAGTATATCCTTTTTATTCAGATGTTTTAATTCTAAGTGTCTAAGAATTGAGACATTTTGTGTCTTGTAGGTAAATGCACTCTGTCAAAGTACAAGTTAGTAATATATACCGAGTACTTCTTATATGAGTATATATAGTATAGTGATAGTATAGCTAATATCCTGATCTAATATACATATCATCATATATGAGTAGTATATATGTATATATGATAAGAGGCAAATGATACGTAATCCCCATACCATCTAGTACTTCCACTGTCACATGTATGTAAAGATCTATGAACCCGATGTGAATAATAGGAACAGCAAAATGGTAGGTTTCTCGTGCAACTATTAGCGAAGCAAATTTACGAGCAGTGGTGACACAGAAATATACAGGGAAGGCTGTCACAATGAGCAAGCTCAGACCCTTTATTAAACAGTAATGACTAACTGTGGACCATCCGAATGTTGCCAGAGTGAGGATTAGTCTCGAACCTTACATGCATGTACCCACTGTTCAATCATGACAGATTTACATGTCATAAATAAGCCCTCACTGGTCGGATCCTGACACCTTTGTACCCAATGAGTGGATAACAAGGCTATACCCGCTATTACTAGTCAACATAACTGAATTTACCTTGATATTACTCGATGTATGAAAGTAGGAGTCTAACTGCTTTCTTAGCGTCACGCAATAGCTGCTGCGAAATGAGGATAAACTAAATAGTTCTCACATCAACTGATATACCCAGGGTATCACTGTGAGATGGCAATATTGATAAACGCTGTTCCACTAATATGGCCAGAATATATGGTAACTCAAAAAAGTACCGGCTTCAAGACACATCTGTACCCTGGAGGCGAGTATCTACGCCGTACTAAGGTCAGTCCCCATCTCAATCTGTTTCCACCAAAATTTCATTCCAGCCGAGAAATCCACACTGGGACATCGTCTGACATGGTCGTATAATACGGACTCCCAAAGTACCAAGTTGAGCAGCATCAGCAATAGCTAATCGAGCTGCAACTACAGATGTGTCCCGCGAGAACTACAGGTAGGGTGTACGTTGAGAATTCATACATTTACAACACTTTGCATACTCCATGTATTCTAAACTGATTACCAAAGCTAGTTGATGAGCATGGTCAACATATTTTGACCTTGCCGTTCCTAGAGATGCATATTGATAGCAAGAAATCAAACTATCCACAAATTGACAACAACATACAAGCCGAGCACATTTACACGTAAACCATGTCTAACTGACTCTCATAATCAGGACAATACACCACTATTCTTCACTCAAATCCCTGACCACACTACCTACCACAACCAACACCAACCAAAACCCCACGTACGCTTAACTGTCCTTAGCCAGCTATCAGTCAACTCTCAGAGTGTACAAGAGTTGATTCCCACTAACTTACCGAGAGTAAGCTTCTGGACAGCACATGGAAGTTTGACTGCATCTAAAAACTTGCACTCGGTACCAGAGTATGTAACAATACCAAGTCTATACAATCTCATTCGGCATTCAAACCATCATATCACCCATGACGATGAACTGATAAGAAACTAGCTATATGCAACCGAGAGTATTGTCTATGGACTTCAAACAAAATAGAATATCCGTATATTGAAACAGGCAGCAAATGCAAGCTGACTGAATCAGTACCTAAAGCGAAAGCAACCATAGTGACTCAAACAACAACCACACAGCCTGCATCTATAGATGTCAGAGAATATACCACTGTTTATCCTATTATCAGCTCCATAAACAATTCACAGATGATAAGAAGACTACTGTGATACTGATTTTTCCATGCACTCTGGTTATCCTCTAGACACACGTATCATCACATGAGACGTTCGTAGCTACTAGTGGTGAACCTATAAAGACAGAAGTGTAACATCAGAACAGAACGGTTTGTGATCTCTTTCTAGATATTGTCTCCTCTCTCTGTCTCATCATACCCACCCCTTGGGTATCTTTAGCTATATAATCAGATTTTCGACCTTTCCCGAAAAATATAATTTCTCATACCAATCCATAGTACATTCTCCAGCTAGTTCTGAGAACTCCCCCCCCCCACGCATTCCTCCCAACATCAGTGGAAGGTAAGTAGCTCACAGAGACACTCCTTTATCTCAGATACGCAGAGTGGATTATTACGCTCCCTGTTAGTGAAGTCTTTCCAGGCGTTTTTTCAGTGGTCTCCTCCGTGTAAACTCTGACTTGACAGAATAGTACTGTAGTTTTGAGATAGTCCTATCAGATTCAGTGTAATGGTCTGCATGAATGTCAGCTACAGTGCGATCGACTATGTAGTGAGAGCCAGGCTATTCAACTGCTACTAGTTCTAAGTTATATGATGAAATAACACCCAGATAATACATACCTGCTCATAATTATACGCATCAAACATCAGAGCGCTCCAACCCCCCCTCCACCATTAGACCCCAAGTGATACAGAGCGAAAATGTGACACATCCGGCCACTCTCATCTGATTAATCCTAGCACTTATATATCTATACTAAACATCCCACCAACGCACCCCCAGTTATAATTCCCCTCTTCCTTACCCACCCCTCCTTCCCCCTCCCCCCCACCCCCCCCCCCCCCCCACTCCCCCCCCCCCTCCCCCCCCCCCCCCCCTCACCTCCCCCCCCCCTCCCCCCCCCCCCGCCCACCCCCCAACCCCCCCCACCACCCACCCCCCGCGCCGCCCCCCCCCCCCCCCCCCCCCCGCCCCGGCCCCCCCCCCACCCCCATCCCCCCTTTATCACGTGCAATGTGATCCGCTTTGGTATTATGTATAGTTACAACGTCTGCTCAGAAGAATATCATAACTCCAGTATCTATAGCTGAAATACAAACCTTGACCACAATACATCTCTCCAATTCACGCTACGCCCCCCTCACCCCTCCACTATCACCACCGACCCCCCCCTCCCACCCTCTATATGTGAATCTTGTATTCGGAGTAGGCTCAAGAAGAATGTCTGTCTGTCTATGTGTTGTATATCGTATAATGAGCTACGTTCGACAATAGCTACTTTATGTGATTCGGTAATGATATACCATACTCGCCCACCTCTCCCGAAGCCTGGTAAGATCACCTCTCCTATCACAACTGCTACAGATGTACAATATAATCGAAATTGCAACAGTTGAGTTCATCAAGACATATGCATGTTATATATCATATTCAAAGCTGCGCTGGTGTCTACTACTGCTACATGACACTACTCGCAAGAGTTGATGTCGTACAACCTCCACTACTTGTAGTCATCAGAGAAGACGCTATACCATTTATACAACCACCCCCACACACTACCTTAAATCTCAGTGATGCCCCGCTCTAAGTGCTACTAAAATTGTAATCCATGTCTGATCTACACCGTCATGTCTGTAATTCCTCCTGTGTCGAGAGAAACTCAATCAACTCACCAAGTTTTTTTTTTTCATGACTTCCTATCATATTATAACACATGTCACCAACTAAATCATCAGCAGGAGTTATGGTGTGTGGATTGACTATCGCAATACATGATGATGTATATATCTGCTAGATGCATCTAGTACAATCGAATGACGCAGTGAGAAGAGGTCCTCTGGTAAGAATTAAGTCTTAGACTCATGCATAGCATTTGTGATACCATCATCGCTCTAGGATTCTTTGTCTATATCGTTTGTTCCGTTTATCACTTGTCTCTTAGCTACTCTATCGTAGATAACATATTCACTTCTCAGATATAACTATTGAACTTGTAGTAGATAACCACGTATTTTATTAAGTATAATACTATGTTTGTCAGTTGTGAGAGTAGTATATGAGGTATACTGGTTTTGAGTTTTTCAAGACATATGTTGCTTATTTGTGATCATATATGTAGAGCTTCATGGTGTTTGTTTATTTTGGAATAGTATGGGAAAAGTTCACAGTTCCTATCAATTGAAACAACACTGTTATTTGTTTTTTTTTCTGTAAACATTTTGTTCTTTATTGTCCTATAAATTTTTTTCTATGTCTTGGGCATTGTCTATTTTTTATTAGTGGATCTAATTTAGGTTATAGTATCCCTATGATTTGACTAGCCAATTGTTTTTTTTATTTGTAATTTGCCGATACTAGTTTTTTTTCCAGTATTTGGCACTGATTTTCCAGTCTAATTTTGCCCATTATTTTATACTATTTTTACCCTATAACCCATACGTTCTTCTATTTTGTAATGTGTTTTGTTTTCATATTGTGTTACAACAGTTTTTGGTTTTTGTTGGAAATTAAACTGCACTGGCTTTTTTTCAATTTTTCAGTTAGCCACTTAATGGGTTTTATTTGGAAAAATTTGCAATTGAGTTTTCCCACACACCTATCCCTCTATAAACACATCATCCCATTGAGCTTCCAGACTATACATTTTTTCGTGATAAAAACCCGTTTTTTTTCATATATTCCGATCACTTGCGTTTTTTTTGCTATTCTGAGTTTATTTATAGTTTCTATTTTTTATTATTTGCATTCGGTTTTTTTGCCATTAATCTATTGCATTTGGACTCCAGTCACTAATTTGCATTAGGTTGTGACATTCCCTTCTTAATTATGTGGCATTTGGATTTTTCTCTTTATTTTTTTAGACATACTAGTTTATTCTCGACGCATCTCAAATCTATTTATATAAATAAATAGTTATTGAGAGTACCCCCCCCCTGACATCTGTGTAGCGCGGTGAATAGTTATTTTTTTCCTCAATATTCTAGATAATTGTTATTTTTTTTTAATATTTATCTTTGGACCATTTTTTTGAGAATAAGATGTGCCACCTATTTGTTGTTTTCTATTCGTGACGTCTTAGTAACTCTGACTGTAAAATTTCTAAAAATGTGATCAGTCCATTAAGTAGTTGATTCTGCTTAAATTTGCTAAAATTTTAGTTGTTCTATAACTATTTCACATAAGAATATACAGCTTTAAGTTTATCCATACTCGAGTTTTCAGACGTGCGGAATTTGTATTTATCCGATTTGTAAATGATTACTAGCATCTATGTAGAAAAAGTGTGTAAGATACTATGGTCATTTTTATATTGCATAGATCTGCTATTTTTGCGTATTTTCTAGAAATTTATTTTTTTATTTTCGCTATTTTGGAAAAGTTCTTTGTTAGCTGTTTTATTCCAGCCTGTTTTCCTAAAATTTATCGTAGTTAAAATTGAGGTGTATATCTCATCATTTCTCTAATCTTTTTTTTCTAGATGAACGATAATGTGTTGGCCATAATTTTCGATTCGTAAAAAAGTTTAATTAAAAACTGGAACTCTATGGACACTGAAGGAGAAACTGTGCCCCAGTACATTGAACTGATTCTATTGAAAAGTAGAGGCTCTACATTAATAGTGTTGAAATTGTAGTCAATGTAGGCGTTATGACGAAATAATGAGTAACCCTATCGGCTTTAAAAGACCCGTTACACTAGTGCGAAACAGGGTCTCCTCACCCGAGCTAGATTATTAATCATTTCTCGATCCCTAGATATGTATGTGAACAGCCAACTTATATAGTGTAGAGCTTGTTGTGTGTAATGTGTGGCTACTTGGGTACTCTATGATCCTACGAATGTCCACTACTAGTCTATTCATATAATGCTATCACATTAGCCCGACCTAATACGTGAAAGGTATTTCAGGACTTTATACATTGTGCGACACAATCAAAGTCATTAACCATAAGATAAATAGAGTATGGGAATTTATATCATAAAATAATAAAGTTGTGGGCTGAGCTACTCTAGTAGTGTAGTCACTCGTGACAATTCGAAGTCAGAAGGATTTTATGGTTTTATCCACCCAAACTTATAGACATTGCAGACTCTAAAGACACAAGGAAAATAAGCTTGTCGACATGGTGCGGTGTTATCATACTCCGTGCAACTTAATGTGGTCACATGAGAATTTCGAGAGTCTGCTCAAGGTCGTTCAAAAACCGAAAAGAAAGTAATTTAGTCAAAAAAAATCAATACAAAAAACATAAGGAATTATAAATAAGATAACCTGCATTATGTCGCATTTAAGTCAAGGTTCTTACAATGTGAACCCCTAATAACCTAGGGGGGGGCGGGGGGTCGGGGGTCCAAGCATGCCGCAACCACTCTGCATGACTGGTTGACCTCTCGACTTTACCTTGAAAAAAGGGACAACGTGACTCTGAACGGCAGTTGCATATGTCCCCAATCAGTGTACGCATGGGTTTTATTTTTTTTGAACTAGTGCAGCTCAAACTTTTTAGCCATACACATGAAATGGAAGTCCCTTTTTTTGCCCCCAATGAATCTATTCAATTTCAACTCGTCCATAAATCTAGTCCCCCGCACTTATATATGTTAAATAGTAATATAAGTTAAATATATATAATTAATAACTAAATATGGATATTCAGTTCCTTATATAAAAATTATTAGTATAACCCGTATATAATATATTATATATAATATATATACTACACCACTTATAATTATAAATATTCAATCCCCTAACAAACACTACACAATCCAGCACATCGCACACCACGTACCTTGATTTTGTTTCAATACCTGCCTACTTCACTCACCCAAATGTGGAACGTGTCACCCAAATATGTTCACCATTATCCCACCTGTTAATCGATGAGTATAGTAACCAAATGACCCCCAAGCCAAAGATAAACCTCCCCCCACATGACAATCAGGATCCAAGTGTAACTCGACAAATAGGAAGTAACTTGTGCCCCCAGTAGCCTCCAACACCATTGTGCCTCGTCAGACCAAACACCACAATGTACTCCGATATACCCGCACCAACCACCCACCCCCCTACAGCATTAACCGGTCAGCACAGTAGACTCCGTCACCCGATTCTTGTATCCCTCCCCCAACAATAACATAATTAACTAATACTAACCACCCAGCCAAATAGCGCGTAAGTTTACTAATGCTCGCGTCTGACCCTCTACAATAAAATAAATAAAATAAAAGATAACGCCTATATGATCCCCATGATAAACAAAAAAACCCCACATACCCCGCAAAAAAAAACCCACTCACCCCAAAGACCATTTATTCGTAGATGCGTCAAAGACAAACTCATCATAATTACCACACGTAATCCCCATGCTGATTGTGTTGAAGCCCCCCACAAAAAAAACGATAATTGTGACAAGTGATGAAACCCCTCTTTAATGTGCAACAGTGCCAACTGGGATAGTATCCACCGCACTCCAATTTTGGCTGTGTGCTAAAAGTCCTGCCGAAAATATCCCCCCCCTCTCCATCAACAATAGAAGCATTGTGATTTGGGGCACTGGTAGGCAACTACAGCCCATGGTCTCATCTTCGCCTGTCTTCGCTAAAAATAAAACCAAGCCATCGCAGTTTCATAGTTTCCTTAATATAAGGCCCTCTTTTCCAGCGACTTGTAGTACGAGTGCGTGTAGTTTGCTTTTTTTACTATATTTTCTCTCATAAATCCCTAACAAAAGTGTTACATCAGAATGTAAGACTTGTCTGAGTGTCCCCCCTTCGTCAATCGTCAACTTTAACGAGCAATGTAGAATTTGGTTTTTTTTTCCCTTCTTTGCAACAAAAAACAGTAAGATGTGAATGGTATATCCCCTTCGTCTCCATAGTCCATAATAACGGAAAAAACCACGAATCATTCTAATCCATCTTCTAAGCCCCACATGTGGGGCCCCACCCCCCTCAATCATCTTTGGTCCCATAGTCCCCCTTAGATACGTAAATTCCGAACCATTGCTTTCTTATAAACATTTCCACAACACGCGTCAATTTTAAAACAAAATCATCAATTTATGTTGGGCTGCCACTGCTCAAGCTAGTTTTTCCCATATTTCCCCTCCTTTTTTTTTCCCGTCAATGGCCATTAATCATTATCGCGAGGGGGCGTGTAGCCTTTTTTGAGAGTTTTAATCGTTCCGCTGGATGACCCCAGGGTGGTTCCACCCTCCAAAGTCTTTCTATCCAAGGCTAACATATAGTCGCTTCAGTTTTATGTTAACGTTAGTGTTGTTGAATTAATGCTTTTGATTTTTTGGATTAGTGACGTCACCATTCAGACTTTTTTTTGTCTTTCATCTTACCCAGCCAGAACCAATAGAAACGCCCCCAATGACTTCCCTTCTTTGGTTAACATCGTATTATTGTAAGCTTTGGCTATACACCTGTGAAAGAAAAGTCGAACAGTTTGTGTTTTTAGTGCTTAGAACTAGTGTGAAGTGTTCTAAATGGGATACCATTATAAGTCCATGGGAGAAATTAATGCAGACTCACGAAGCATTAGAATAATGAGAAAAACCAGGGATCTCGAGTCAGTACATTAAATGTAACTGCATGTTTTCAAAAACGAAAAATAAACCCACATTAAAGGAATAAATTCGTAAATGCTGTTTGAAAATCCTGGAAACTTTGTAATACAAGATAGGCTGACGTAGATATCTTGCACGACATATATAATGACAAAGGGAAGGATTGGCAAGTTGTGGGAAACAGAAATTCAAGAGAGAGAAATAGGAAATGGCCCAAAGCTACATTCAACAACAATGAGAAACATATACCTGACATATATCCAAAACAGTTATTCATAAATAAAACTTGAGAGAATCATAAGGATGTTTATATTATTCTGCATTTCTGTATTTGTGCAGAAACGATGGACGATGAATAAGCATTTTGGAAGAAAGAATTGGGGGCTCTTGAAATGTTGGAATACTATAGAAGGATATGGGGGCGTATCTCATGGAAAAGAGATGAAAACAAGATAAGGAGGGTCCTAGGAAAATCTACGGTATGAATACGAGAACAAATGAGCGGAGGTCAAAGTTTCGGGCAAAGCTAAAAAAGACTTCTTTTGGCCACAATTATAAAAAGGACCATAAACACACCTTGCAGAAGACCATAACAGAAGGGAGAGTTGAAGGCAAACGTGCAAGGGGAAGACAGCGCTATAAGTGGGAAGATAACATAAAGAGATGGACAGGAAAGAGTCTATCAGAGTGCACCACCAAGACAAGAGACAGAAGACGTTGGAGATCCATTACAGCCAACCTTCGTTTTGGAGATGGCAACTGATGATGATGATGAATGAAGTGAAGGGCCACCGGTAAATGTTTGCCAGGATAGATGTTATTCAAGTGCTCACGAAACCTGTCTGCCAAACGTCTGCCAATTTCACCAATATAGGTCATGTCACACCTCTTGCAGATAATAGCATAAATCAGGTTTCTGGATTCGCACGTGAAAGATTCCGCAGTGGCAAATTTACCGTTCGGACAGGAGACTGACTACGTTTGGAGTACAAAAGGACAGGTCTTACATATGCGGCGTTAGCACGGTTTAGTACCAAAGTGAGAAGGACTAGTTTGTCTCAAGCGACTATGCACAAGAATATCCCTAAAATTCTTATCCCTACGATATGCCACCAAAGGGGTATCACGAAACAACTCTCTGGTGTCAGGATCGGAGTGTAGAATAGGCAGATGACGAAACAGAATTTTTTTTTTCACCGCCAAACAGTGAGGGTGGAAAGTTAAGACAAGTTTGAGTCTGTCAGATGTAGTAGTAGGTTTAGCAGTAAGTGCAACGTGACGAGTAACGAGACTAATGCGATTAAGGGCATCAGATAAAACTCTTTCAGGATAGTGACGTTGGCGAAAAAACTCGAGCATTTCTTGAGCTCGTTCACGGAAATCATCTTCATCGTGACATATCCGACGTACTCGTAGAAGTTGAGAATAGGAAATGGAATTTTTACAGTTAAGAGGGTGATAAGAGGTGTAAAGAAGGAAACCATGAGCATCAGTAGGTTTATAAAAGACAGAAGTAGTAAGGCCAGTAGGAGTAATATTGACAGTAAGGTCAAGGAAGTTAACTGAAGTGGTAGAAATCTGAGAAGTGAATTTGATGGCAGTATGGAAATTGCCAACATAGTCAACGAATCTACGGAGGTTAACTTCTCTGTTATACTTAATTCTTAACAGAGGACCTTCTTTCGTCTTCAAAGGCTGAGCTGGATAATATGAGTTGCGTCCTGCTGAGAAGAGAATTGGAGACAGAAGTGAAAATGATGAGGAAGGTTAGAAAAAAAACTGGAGTTGATGGCACGGGACAGGAGGAATTAGCATGTGTTTAGTTGAAGGCCTATGCTTCTTGGGGAGCTGAAAGATATAGATTTGTTGATTAACCCATTAATGAAAGTCTGTCATTTTTTTTATTAATTCTCAGAGCCATACGATAAAACTATCTTGACATTTCATTCCAAAATTCGTGTTGTTGTATTTGACTTGATTTCTTTTGATTTCCACATACTTCACAGTGCTGTGAAAGTTCCTCTTGCGTTTTTGCCTGACCAAATATACATGACTAAAATGTGTATATGTACGTAAATACATACACATCGTGTATGCGTAAAGTATTTTGCGTGCCATTTCTCTTATCTCATGCTTCTCTCTGTCTTTCTCTTCTCTCTCTCTCTCTCTCTCTCTCTCTCTCTCTCTCTTTCTCCCATGATTCTGAATGCCTTATCGGACAATGACCTTCCTCGGGGTTTTCCAGTTATTTAGCGCACAGGTATTTATTTACTCGAGAGATTAATAACCCAGATAAGCCGGGGATTTCCAAGTGACCAAGCGATTTCCGCCCAGTGACCTAGAATATCCAGGATTTCCCAGTGTTGGAGGACATTCACCCGTGACCCATAGACTGGAGGTTCCCCTAGCGTGGATGAGGTCAGTGGCCGCTGTTAACTGTATATATGGAAGAATAGATTGTGTATATTTTACTCACATTTTGCAAGCCCCGGCGGAAACTTCTAGCATATAATCTGTCAGACCAGAGGACCAAAGAATTGCTTATACAGTATATGCCGTCTTTGTAGGCAAACTCAATATTGGAATGAAAGCGGGTGAGCTAAATGCATTATCTTTTTATATGCAATTATTTGTATTGAATGTTTGAACTGCTTTCAATTATTATCTCACTATATGCAATTAACTTTAGTTAATGTTTGCACTGCTTTTCAGTCAATGCAGTTCTTTCTTTTATGCACATACTTCATGGTTGTATATATTATGGAATCCATATATTTACTGTTATATGCCTTTTTGTATGCTTTTGATGTCCTTCAGTTGTTTTACAGAAAGCATTTGCACTACCCTGCCCGCGGCTTTTATTTAATGGTTGTAACCATTATCGCATTTATGTATTTAATGTTGTATGATTTGTGTATGCCTTTACAACAGTGGATAATATATGTATGCCTATGCCCCTACCCTATTAATATCATATGTTTGCAGCTCGAAGAATGGCGCTCAACATTGGTCCATGTCATTTATGTAATAATATGACTGATATCTGAGCCTGGTTTATGGTGATGAAAGCAGGCGAACTCGCAGTCGTGTAGTGAAACCTTGCAGTACTTCCTACGAACTATTCCAGCAACTTGGCCAGGGGGAGAAAACTTGCAGTGATATTGTGACGTCATACAGCAGCAACACCATTCATGATAAGTGCTTTTTCTGAAGACCTAGCATACTCTCAGGATCCTTGAGGGGATTTGCTTCTTTGCTTAACTGAGAAGAGTTTAAATTTCAGTCTCCTGAAACATTTCTTCTTACAAGTGTCGGACTATCACTTGCAGCGATCCAAAAGAATCTGTGGAAGAGATTGGTACTCTCTTTTACTTCTTCTATCTATCCTCTCTTCTACCCTGTCGCCACAGACATTTCAGAGTTACAGTTATGACCTAGCACTAAGTGATACTGATAAGCTTTACACCTGCGCTAAAAAGTAAACGTGAACGTGCTTAGAATGAGATAAGAATGACGCCTCTATAGTCTGTCGGCGTAACTAACCTTCACTTTTTATGTTTATCACGCCGTTTGTTTTAAAAGAATTTTACGCAGTGTTTGTGGTTCTGTGTAACAGCATAACTGGTAAATAGTACCGAGAGACACGAAGTTGTGGAGAGACATGATAACCTGCGTCACTAGGCTTAGTACTTCAAGAAGAATAAGAATATAGTTCTGTGAACTGTGTAGTTCCCGGGGGTCTCTGAAATGACAAAGTAAACGACTGCTACATCCCTGGGCGTGTTGGACAAGGTGACTAATATGAGGTTCCGAACGGGGTTAACAATCTCAACATGTAAAAGAAGCTACGATAGAAGCCACTGCTGCAAGAGCATGTGAATGCTTGGGGTACCAGGTACAGTGGTGGTTCCATACTCTGAAATGGGTGCCAAGAAAAATGATGATGATGATGATGATATAGTTCTGTGCTGTCGCTGGTTAAGGAATACGGTTAATTTAGGTCATCACTGAACAGGCGTGTAGTTATTGATGCTTATTAAATCAATATCATCATTTTCATAGTTTCATTTTTCGCTCCACATCGAGCATAGGGCCACAGGTGCAGATGCCACCTTGCAGAAAGCCTTCATCCACATGTACTTTAGACCGATTTAACATATTTGAACTAATCGGTCCCCGAGCTCTTGGGGGGGGGGGGGGGGGGGCTTCCAATTTAAGTTCCTCACCTCCAGTTTTGACAAAAAATAAGGGACGAAGATTATTTCAAATAATATATCAGGAATATATACGGCACTTTGTATTAAACGTAAACAGGTATCTGTATTTATTAGCTATCTTTTGACATAAAACGTGTAACAAAAAAAAAAAAACTACAATCATAAGTCCACGGTGGCCACGAGAATCGTCCAACTGCACTACAGCATTTATGTGATCTCGTAACAGTGGTGTCTGTAACAACTTTATGTTACATGTTGAGGTTATCAACCCCAAGCACAAGCTACATTTCTCGTCTTTTACGACAGGTGAAAAAGCTGATTGCCTAGTCTACTTAGAGATCCCCTGGTACTGCGTTGGGCAAGCTACAAATGAAAGTTTCCTTCCCGGCCATTAAAACATAAAGCGAAGCAAGGGTGTACACGTTTGCTTGGTCTATTATCAGATAGCTACATCTAGTGCCCCTAGATCTATCCTATAGATCTAGGGGCACTAGCTACATCCAGCAACATGAGAAAAACACAAATATCTAAATAATTAGCTCAGAGATGGACAGGAAAGAGTCTCTCAGAGTGCACCATCAAGATTAGTCAGAAGACATTGGAGATCCGTTGTATCTGACCTTCGATGTGCAGATGGCAGCTGATAATGATTGTTAGTTTACAGAGCGGTCAACTAGGTCAATTAAAGGCGACCAGAAACACGCGCTGAGATTACAGTTTGACGACATACTGAATGCGAACGACACCGCAATATAAGCGGGAAATGAATAATAATCTTCAACTTTATTCGTCATTAACCACGCTGATTATTACTTCTGTGAGCAAGTATACCTGTCAAAAAAATGCGGAAGAATTATTGAAGCGAATACCTTAAGCTCAGAATCTGTAGTACTGAAGATTGAAAGAACGAACAAAATCTTTATTTCATCATGGTAAAGACATAGGCATTACTTTACTTATTGCTTTGTTTAGAAAAAAACATTTCTGCTCTGCAATAATACAGTTATCAGAGTTTTTAAATTAAATTAGTGTAAACTGAGAATTTGGACGAGGTAAACTGAGCGTAATTTTACTAATTACTTAACAGTTCTTTAATCAGGTTTTTTATTTTTTAGTTAACGTATCGCTATCTTTAAAAATGTTTGCGTTGATAGCCTAAAAGTAATAGCCCCTTCTGTCAAAACTGACAGTGGGTATGCGCCCCTGAGGTAACAGTCCTCATCTACTTATTTTCCTGTTGCTCCTTTCGACATTTTCTCATCTCTTCTGCTTGTTGTTTGAGCTTCTTTTCGCCCAATCTGAGGTGGCGCCGTAAATAGCCTCGCCACTTGGTGCGATCGGCAGCTTCATCCTCCCACGTTGCTGGATTTATATCCAGTGCCCTCATGTCTCTCTTGCACACATCTTTGAATCTCAGCTGTGGTCGCCAAACTGTTCTTTTGATATCTGCCAGTTGTCCGTAGAAGATATCTTTCGGGCTGCCACCATCTTCCATGCGGCGGTATTGGCCGCGTAGTCTGCGTTGTCTCAGCAGTGTATACATGCTTTGAAGGCCAGCACGTGACAACACCTCGACATTTGTCACTTTATTCTTTCCACGAAATGCCGAGGATGTGACGTTCACACCGTAGATGGAAGGTACTGAGCCTTCTTTCTTGCTTAGCATAGGTTGACCATGTCTCCCAGCCATATAGAAGTGTGCTGGTGGCGCAGGCGTTATATACTGCGGCATTGGTCTTCGTAGTGAGTTTGGAGTTTCCCGAAACAGCGATGTGAGGCGGGCAAAGGTAGCTGCAGCTTTGCCAATGCGCCTGTCAATTTCTGTGTCCAGTGAGAGTTTATCATTGATGGTAGACCCCAGGTTTGTGAAGTGGTGCACCACTGCCAATTCATAGTTATCGATAGTGATAACTGATGCAGGACCCACATCTTGAGTAAGCACATTGGTTTTCTTTAGACTTATAGTGAGGCCAAAGTCCTTGCATGCTTGGGTGAAGCGATTCATCAAGCTCTGAAGCTCCTGTTGACTTTGCGTGACGACTGCGGCGTCATCAGCGAATAACTAGTCTCTTAAAGTGACCCTTCTGATGTTTTTTTTTTGCTTTTAGCCTTTCGAGGTTAAACAATCGGCCACCTGACCTAGTGTGAAGGCATATTCCTTCAAGTTGCATCTCTGAAAGCATGTTTCAAGAGTAAGGTAAAGAAGATCCCGAAGAGGGTTGCAGCCAGAACACAGCCTTGTTTAACGCCACTTCGTATGTCAATGGGATGTGATGTGCTTCCAGTATACTGAACTGTTCCCTTCATGTCGTCATGGAATGACTTTATCATTTCCAGCAGTTTAGCAGGGCAGCCTATTTTCAAGCGGATTTTGAAGAATCCATCCCTACTAACCAGGTCAAATGCCTTTGTGAGGTCTACAAAGGCCTTTGATCTGAAATAATGCGTTAAGGCTATCTTGGTTCCTTGCTCGCTTGAACACTATATAAAGTTGATCTTGAGCAAAGGCTGCTCCTGGTAGATAAACACCTGCATGATCAAATGATTGTCCTAGTGCTTTGTTGACTTGTATGGCAATTGCTAAAATCACATGAACTTGGCGACGTTTTATGATGATAGGAAGGCAAGTATCGTTTAGCTCTGAACTAAAGCGTGGGATGAAACTCGTCCATCTAAATTCCTGTCTGTGGTGATTGTGTTGTATTGTCTTTTCTTTTTAAATGAAGTTCTCTGTCTAAAGTTTGAAGAGAATGTTAAAGGTGTTGAGTGGCTCTATTTTATGAAACTAAGTTATCAAACGTCTCCGACATTTCTTGACAGTTTACTTACGAAAAGATTTTGGCATCAAAATAAATGAGATTGTTTGCATCTATATGGGATGATTTTGATGGCTGCTCTAGATAATGTTCACCCAAAGCAATATGAGCCATTTCTTTTTTGTTTCCGAAAAGCTGATGTAAATATTTATAACACACTGGACAATGCCCAATGAAAAGATTGAAAGATATGCGTGTTCATGTCATGTGTGTTCACTTCAGCTTTCACAGTTCAATGCTTACCGTTTTCGTATTTTCCAGAAAGGCTGGTGAGGTTGTTTCACTGGTTACACATTTTCATTAAGAAAATTAGTAATATGGGATAGTAGTTACCACACAGATAAGATCATTACCTGTAAAATAGTTAGTTACCACGTCCGAATCTAGGGTCTGGATTAAAGTAGCCCAGCCGGGAGTTGATATGTAAGGATCACCGGCGTCGTCTCCTCCGGCTTCCACAAGTAGGACAGTTACATCAGAGTCCTCGCTCAGCCGGTTGGCGATAACTGCTCCTGCTGACCCTGCTCCTACTGTATGTTGACAAGGGAGATACATGGTCATGAGGTGGATGGGTGAATAAATGTATGGATGCAGAGACAAATGAGTAGACGCACATGGAATCAGTTAGAAAAAATGTGAAAGCAGATGGATGCACAAGTAAGCTGATCGCGAGGCAGGCAGACAAACAGGCATATAGGCAGGCACATAGGTAGCTAATGTATTTTCAGACCAACTTGTTGTGACCTCTTGTCAAGTATGTTAATTTTATCTTGAATCAATTACAGTTATGTGGTAGAAGAGCCAGGTCGCCGGAAATAAATTATTAAGGTCAAGCTTTTTAGTCTGGCAAAGCACCAGGCAGTGATGGGATTACTCCTGATTTAATCAAATGCTGTAAGAGCACGCTATTACATTCCCTGCATAGGATGCTGTGCCAGTGCTGGGAAGAGACAACTATTCTTCAAGACATGCGAGATGCCAAGATTGTAACACTGTATAAAAATAAAGGAGACAGAAGTGATTGCAATAACTACAGAGGCATCTCTCTTCTTAGTATTGTTGGTAAGGTTTTTGCCAAAGTCATCTTAATGCGACTACACAAGTTAGCTGAGCGCATATATCCAGAGGCACAGTGTGGATTCCGAGCTGGCAGATCAACAACAGACATGATCTTCTCTCTCCGCTAGCTTCAGGAAAAATCAAGAGAGCAGAAAAGACCATTATATATCGCCTTTATAGACCTCACAAAAGCATTCGACCTGGTTAGTAGGGATGGACTCTTTAAAATCCTCCTGAAAATAGGCTGCCCTTCTAAAATGCTGGAAATGATAAAGTCATTCCATGACGACATGAAGGGAACAGTCCAATATGCTGGAAGCACGTCACAGCCCTTTGATATACGAAGTGGCGTTAAACAAGGCTGTGTTCTGGCTCCGATCCTCTTCGGAATCTTCTTTGCCTTACTCTTGAAACATGCATTCAGAGATGCAACTGAAGGAATATGCCTTCACACTAGGTAAGATGGCCGTCTGTTTAACCTCGCAAGGCTGAAGGCAAAAACAAAAATCAGAAGGGTCACTATAAGAGACTTGTTGTTCGCCGATGATGCTGCAGTCGTCTCTCAAAGCCAACAGGAGCTTCAGAGCTTGATGAATCGCTTCACTAAAGCATGCAAGGACTTTGGCCTCACAATAAGTCTAAAGAAAACGAATGTGGTGAGTTAGGATGTGGGTGCTGCACCAATTATCACTATCAATAACTATGAATTGGCAGTGGTGCACCACTTCACATACCTAGGGTCTACCATCAATGACAAACTCTCACTGGATACAGAAATCGACAGCCGCATTGGCAAAGCTGCAGCTACCTTTGCCCGCCCACATCGCGTGTTTGGGGAAACTCTAAACTCACAATGAAGACCAAAGCTGCGGTATATAATGCCTGCGTCACCAGCACACTCCTATATGGCAGCGAGACCTGGACGACCTATGCTAAGCAAGAAAGAAGGCTCAATACCTTCCATTTGCGGTGTCTACGCCGCATCCTCGGCATCTCGTGGAAAGATAAAGTGACAAATGTCGAGGTGTTGTCACGTGCTGGCCTTCAAAGTATGTATACGCTGCTTAGACAGCGCAGACTTCGCTGGCTTGGCCATGTTCGCCGCATGGAAGATGGTCGCATCCCAAAAGATATCTTCTACGGACAATTAGCAGATGGCAAGAGAACAGTTGGGCGACCACAGCTGAGGTTCAAAGATGTGTGCAAGAGAGATATGAGGGCATTGGACATGGATCCAGCAACATGGGAGGATGAAGCTGCCGATCGCAATAGGGGCGATGCTATTTACGGCACCACCTCAGATTGGGCGAAGAGAGGCTCACACAAGAAGCAGAGGTGAGGAGAAAACGTCGAAAATATGCAGCTGAGGGCTGCCACCTCAGGGGCGCATTCCCATAGTCAGTTATGACTGAAGGGGCTATTATTATTATTATTGTTATTATTATTTTAGTCATAGTCTGCTGGATACCATTGCTTTGGACTGAAGTCGATGTTTTCATAACTCAGTCTATAGCCAATAGGACGATAAAGGGGGGCAAGAGGCATCCCTGTCGCACTCTAGTTCTTATCCCAAGCGGTACTGTAAGTTGTACTTCATGAAGAACTCCTCATATCATGTCTTCACTTGTTAGCTTTGTTAAGTAAAAGATTTTCAGGACTCCATAATGCATCATCAATTTCCAAAGTGATTCTATGTGTCCACACTGTCAAATGCCTTTCCACAGTCCACAAATTCATTGTAAAGAGGTGAGTTCCATTCCAGACCCTGTTCAACTATTATTCTCAATGTGGCCATCTGATCTGTCTAAAATCTGCTTGTTTATTTCTCATTGTCTGTGGACTCTTTTAATCTTGTCAGAACAATCCTCTTATATTTTTCGTGGCAAGGATGGTAACGTTATTCCTTTTTAATTTGTATACTCTTGAAAATCTCCCTTCATAGGCATCTTGACCCCATATCCTTCCTTTTATTCATATTTACTATCTCATCCACACTTTACGAAGTAATTTGTATGTCTCTGTAGAAGTGTCTGTATCTGCTTTGAAGGGCTTTGCTGGCATTTCATTTCGATCAGCCGCTTTTCCGTCTCTTAGAGGCTTTGTGGCTGTCTCTATTTCTTCCTCAGCTGGTCTTTCACTGCTGACTTGTAGCCCCGCTTCTGCTGGCCGGATGTCTGTTGGATTTTATGGAGTTGGTCTACTGAGAAGGTTCTCAAAATGTCCCATCTACTTCTTCATTTGCTCGTATACATTCCTTAGGAATTCTCCGCCCCTGTCTTTGACGATGCGATTTGCTTGCTTGTATTTCACTGTTAGCTTCGTTTTCGAGTTTTACAGGTCTCATATTTCCCTTGGCTGCAGCTTCCTCTGCAGCTCCTGCCAGCTCCTCAATATATTTCCTCTAGTCACTTTTGATGTTTCTTCTTACCCCTTTGTCGGCTTGTAAGTATATTTCATGGGCCTTGAAACTTCTGGTTTTGCTTGTTTAAATATGCGTTCCTGTTTTTTTTTCCTGTATTTTATTTTATTGATTGTTTCTGTTGTTAACCAAGCATTGTGCTAGCGTTCTCTTTTCCCCAACACTTCTTCACATGTCTCATTCCATATAGTTTTTATATTCTACCAGTGATCTTCTATATTCGCTACATCGTCCAGCTGTTGGAGCACTTTGTATTTTTGGATATTGTAAATGTAAATTTGTCTTTTGTTTCTGGATTTCTTAGATATCCTAGATTAAACTGTTGTTTACAGCTATGTACTGTTATATATCTCTTGAGTTTCATCTTAACTTTGTCTAACACAAGATGATGCTATGATGTCACACCTACTCCTCTGTATACCTTTTCGACATGCAATGGTGATCTAAATTTGTTATTAATGCATATATGATCAATCTGATTTTCTTTTTTATGGTCTGATGATATCCATGTTGCTGTATGTATTCTTTTATTAGGTTCTGGACTTACCGTATAGTATATTCTACACTTACCGTATCTTAAATTCTGCTCTTACTGACAATGTAGTTTAGGATGTGTAGTCATAACGTGGACGCCTACCCATTAATCCCTATATCTATTTCTGTGATCTCTCAGTTTTATCTTAGATTCTGCTCATACCATATCTTAGATTATGTACTTACCGTGTCTCTTGGATTAATGTACTAACATTATTTTGGACTCTACACTAACCGTGCTGTAGAATCTGCACTTACCGTATTTAAGATTCTGCACTTGCTCTGCACACTCTATCTTATATTATGCACTTACTGCATCTTTTATTTTGTACTTACGGTGTTTTAGATTTCTACACTAGCAGTATAGTAGGTGCTGTACTTAACATATTTTAGATTCTGCACATAACGTATCATATATTCTGCACTTATCGTATTTTGCACTTAACTATTTTACATTTATCGTATCGTATATTTTGCACTTACTTAATTTTAGATTTTGTACTAACCGTATTATAGATTCTGCAATTACCATATCGTATGTTCTGCACTTGCCGTTTTTTCGATTCTGCACTTACCATATCTTAGATTTCACACTAACAGATTCTTCACTAAATATCGTAGATGCTGCACTTACCGACAATGTAATCATAGGATGCATTAGGCTGAGACACAAATGCACTTCCTTTATCATTGTTTGAAACAAGAAACCACCTAAAGAAAAGTGCAACAAGGACCACAACTGCTGTTGTAAATGTCAGAGCCTTCTTGCCAGTAACTAGAACGATTTTAGTTAATTTCCTTTTTCACTTGTCCTGTAGAGTTCCAAAACCAGAGCTAGCCTTCCTTGCTTTATTAAAAATATTGCTAAAATGGTGCAACGTTTTAACAGGAGACGAAAATCATCTAACTCCAGGAGTTAATAGTTTCTTGGTTTATGAAATCATTAATCCAACACCTGCCTGCAACTCTAAAATGTTCGTGTCGCAATGTTAATAAATGTTATTTGAACAGTCTGGTTCAAACATAATAAACCAGATCTGTAATATGAGAAGGCAGCTTCCAGCATTTAGCTGATAAACTAGATCACTAACGTATTCTTGAGTGTTCCTCAAAAGATTAGTTAGATACCATTAACGTAATGTAAAAAGAGTTCAGTGGCAGATACTGTCGTACGAGGAGTGAAGCCTAGAAACTTCACTGTACTAGATCTCCCCTTTATTGAAACAGCTTTACTTGGATTCAAATAGCCTCAAATTGACTACTGCTTTCTTTGAGAACATTCAAGTGGACGTCTGAGAGTGTACGAAGAAGAAGAAACTTTATGGAAAGGGTTCAATGGATTTTTGTTATTGTTAAATATTGCCGCTAAGCTTCTCGCTCTTGTGCAACCCATACCATATGATAGATTCCTTGGTATTATCTACACTGAAGATCTAGGTTTTCTTATGGCTTTTATGCCACTCCGAAACGTGTTGAGTTGAAGTCATGAGCACCAGTTTCTCAAACCTGGCTTACATTTAAATGATCATTACATGTGATCCCAATCTAGGAGGAAGAAGCGCGTGGCACACTGTGCATTGCCCACCATCCATAGAGGCTCTCCAAATATGCAGAGCTAAACTACTGTGCTCTGGTTCTGGGCTCTCGAAATGAATGGTCACGTTCTACACAGAGTTCCTTCTCAGATCCCCCTCTGCCTATCATGGGTCCACAGTGAGATCCTCCCCGCATACACCCAACTAGGTCAATGACAGAGTTACGTCTGGGGCTAAGCTGTTTTTGTTTGTTTTTGCTTGGTGTTCCTTTCGGCGCGCTCATTTCTCTTCTGCTTGTTGTCAGAGCTTCTTTTCGCCAAATCTGAGGCGGCATCCTAGGGAGCAACGCCGTAGGGAGCATCGCTACTTGATGCAATCGGCAGCTTCATCCTCCCAGGTTGCTATATTTATGTCCAATGCCTTCGTGTCTCTCTTACACACATCTTTCAGCCTCAGCTGCCGTCGCCCGACTGTTATTTGTGCCATCTGCCAGTTGCCAGTAGAAAATATCTTTGGGGATGCAACAATATTCCATGCGGCTGTCATGGCCAAGCCAGCGTAGTCTGCGCTATCTAAGCAGAGTGTACATGCTTTGAAGGCCAGCACGTGACAACACTTCGACATTTCGTATAACGTTTATATTTATATTCGCCCAAATAGGGTTACGCTGGTTAAGCTAAACTCTCGTAAGGGGTACGCTTTTATTATAAATTTGAGAAACGTTGATTTACGTGTATTCTGGACCAAGGCCTTTAGTCAAACTATTTAGTAATGGTCATGACTTTTTTTATTTTAAATATTCATATATTCATCAATGTTTAGTGACGCAGCATGCCTGCAGATTTGCTGACTGAGCTTGAAAGGAGTACTTAAGCGAAAATAACATGACACATTGTCATTATGACCTTCAAGATAGGCTACGATTTGTCTTTAGTATAGACTAAGCGTCTTATCTTTCTTGACAATATTATGGATTAAATTCTATAGCTTGTCTATCCAGGTCAAAAAGTGTCTTGAATACTTCTAACCACACTGTGTGTGTGTAATATTTTCAACAGTGCCATAATTTTTATCACATGCCTTGGCAGATAGAGAGAAAGTTATGGTCTGCAGAAATAAAGAAGGGAGTTGGGGGGGGGGGGGGGGGGGCGGGGGGGGGGTGGGGGGGGGGGGGGGGGGGGGGGGGGGGCGGGCCAATTACCCTGTAGAAAACACGTGGCATGCTTAATGGGTTAACACAAAGGCTCTTCAACCTTTCATCTATTAATGAAATGTTAGAGGAGCACACTATGTACAAATAGACGGGAGGCAAGGGGGGAACCACTGTCGTATTTTTCAAGAGATGTTATAACTGGACACAGTGTTCATATTAGTGCAAGACAAATTACTTGTTCTCTGAAACATCCAACATTGCTAAACGTCATTCTAGAGCTTTGAAATAGGATTAATGTTAGAACTTTGAAAAAGGATTAATGCTAGAACTTTGAAATAGGATTAATGTCACACTTTTGAAATAGGAATAAATGCTAGATTTGAAATAGGATTAATGGTAGAACTTTGAAAAAGGATTAATGTCATACTTTTGAAATAGGATTAATGGTAGAACTTTAAAATAGGATTGAAAGTAGTGCCAGACTGCAACATAGAGAAAAACTATAACGAAAAACTGGAAAAACTTTATGGAGATGCAAAGGTCAAGCTGACCAATGCTGTTTTTTAAAATATTCAAGTAGACGTCTGAGAGTGTAGGAAGCAGAAAAAGAAGGAAGAAGAAGAAGGAGGAAGAAGAAGGAAGAAGAAGAAGGAGGAAGAAGAAGGAGGAAGAAGAAGGATGAGGAAGAATGAGGAAGAATTAAGAAGGAGAAAGAAGAAGGAAGAAGAAGGAAGAAGGAAGAAGAAGAAGAAGAAGAAGAAGAAGAAGAAGGAAGAAGAAGGAAGAAGAAGAAGGAAGAAGAAGGAAGAAGGATGAGGAAGAAAAAGGAGGAAGAAGAAGGAAGAAGAATGAGCCCACCTCCGAAGAGCGAGAGGAGGAAGAAGAAGAGGAGGAAGGAAGAAGAAGAAGGAGTTTGGAAGGAAGAAAAGTGGAAGAAGAAGGAGGAAGGAAGAAGAGGAAAGGAAGAAGGTTTGGAATGAGGAAGAAGGAGGAAGAATTAAGAAGAGGAGAAAGAAGAAGGAAGATGAGGAAGGTGCGAAGGAAGAAGCAGAAGAAATGAAGGAAGAAGTGAAAGTGTGGAAAGAAGAAGAAGAAGAATGAAGAAACGAAGGAAGGTAATCCGCGCTTAAAATCCATGAAGGGACAGCCCCCTGCTGAGAAGAAGACCTTTTGGCAAGTGAAGGAAGGCAATGCTGAAGAATAAAAAGGAGGAGAAAGAAGAAGCGAAGAAGAATTTGTTTAAGAATCCCATACGGATAAGAATCGGAATGGTTCCTGTCGGAATAAGAAGAAAGGAGGAACACCTGAAGAGGAGAAGTCATGGCCTTCAAATCAAGGTAATCCACAAAGAAGGAAGAAGATGGACAGATGCCTCGTGCCATAGGCTTGAAAGTTTTTGAGGGCAACCGGGGTTTGTAAGGTAAGGATGGGGCACTCGGAGTTCCTCTTCCTGAAGTCAGTTGTTGAGATGTTATTCTGTAAGAGAAGTGAGGGGCACCGTTTTGTGTTGAGCCCCACACCGGAACAAAAGGGGGAACATCCCTTGAGACGAGATGGAGGTTGGACGGGAAACGACCTAACTACCCCCAAGGGTTTGCGCCCTTCGCCCCTACGCAGGATGACTCGTCCCTCATCCCCTTACACTCCAAAATCTACAATTGGGGTAATTGCGGATACTTTACTCAATCCTACACATTACCACTCAATAAGATGTCATCCCCCCACTGCCAAACATTAAGCAAACTCATTTATCATGTTAAAAGGGAACCTGTCATATGATTTGTTGCCATGGAGGGGCATTCGGGAAATTACCGGTGCCAGGCGGGATGGTTTTGCAAATAACGGAGGGGAACCAGGGAACCCCCCCCCTAGTGTAGTAAACGTACAACAACAACTCACCAAAATACACCGAAAATTGATAAATAATAATATTAATAATGGTGAACGAATAGTGGGGTAAAGCACAATACTTTAAATTATAAACATCCGTAGTGTAACCCGCAATACCACAAACCCCGACGATCCTGATACATAAAACCTTCGAATTGCAAACAAACGCCCTGGATCGGTTAGTGATTATGGGGACTGGAAGGGAACATATTCAGAGTATTTGTGTTTGCGCGTATGCGGCGAGCGAAAATCGTCACAACTCGAAGAAAACAAACTATTCAAACGGTTGCCTCAGTAGGCGTAGTTCTTCTTCTCCTGAAATTTGACTCAGGTGACTCGGCTTTTTTTTCCACGTGCGCTGACCCACCCAACTTTGCGAGATGGGTGAGCCGCCTTTGAATACTCATAGCGCACTGCTGCGTGATGAATGCAATGTTGCCTGTTCTCAAGATGGGTGGGGTGTAAACAGTTTTTCACCCATCACGCTGTCCTTTCGTTCCAAACCCCTACTCCAAGGGGACGCAGACTCAGGGACTATGGTAGATAGATAAGACACTGTACCTAATGGCAATTTAATTGGCCAAGGGTTGATAAAATCGGGGGCCTAGTCCCCCGCCGTTAGCATTCTTACTTTCCTCTTGCTCATCTTTTTAAAGTGTTAGTGTTTTATTTCCCCTGTTACAACTCAATTTTAAATTCTCCAGCGTACTACTGAAAGTTATTAATTAAAGGCCCCCACCCCCACACAACATTACAAGTGAATAATAACAGATACATTAATTGCAGTACCTGATCAGAAAATTCTTAGGAATAAATCAGGGGTGTTTATCCTAAGAATATAGATACTTTAAGTGAATATGTATATTGTTAATGAAAAACTTTTGTCATCCAGAGCCTCCATATCAGTTCCATTATTTTATAAAAGTTGCATCACAATCAGTTAGGGTTATGCATATAATCTATCACTCATAAAGTATGTTTGAATAAACAGTAATACGATTTAGTGGGTAAGGACTGGCGTTGATTTTCAGGTCATTATTGCGCGAACGAATTGTTCCAGATGGATGAGCAACCTCTCCTAGTAACCCAAACTTACGTCCGTTTTAAATAGGTCTAACCGGTGGGGCTCCGTGGGTACCTGTAATTTGTTTAAGGCGCCCACTACGTCCCATCGGATCAAGGCCCGCATATTTTAAAAAAGCGGCCAAGATTACTTTGGAGCAGTCTGGGATGAGTGAGGGATTTTGTGAATAAAATTATTTCCCGTTCGTTAAATAATAGGAAGCGTTCTTTTTTTTTGGGGTAATAAGTGAAGAGGTAATTATATTAACTCAATTTCAAGAGTGAAGCACCAACAAGAGAGGGGAAGGTTGGATTTTCTGCAAAGTTTTTTGGGGGAGACCCCTTTTTGTCTGGGTTGATATTAAACCCTTTACATTCTGTTTTTTTTGAATTATTTTATTTGCATGCGGATTTCTAAGTTTGGTCCACAACAAGACCCAATAAGAAATTGTGTATCGTTCAATTGTTCCATTTTGCGTCTATGCGCTTGTAATGAAAACTTGCTTATCACTTGTTATGAGACAGTATTAGTCATCGGTAAACAGGTCACTTTTGATGAGTGTTTGAAGATTAATGATAGGAAGAGTGATTGCTTAAGTGTTGGTAGCAGGTAAAGTAGTAACCTAGGTGCCGAGACCGTAATAGCACTGAGGCTCAACCTGCATTCGACCGGGTTGGGTTCGAGGGAACGAGGGCGATTATTGTTTCTTAAGAGACTATTTGTTGTCCTGGAGTGTCTGACAAAAAACAATTTAAAGTAAAGATAAACTTATTACCAGGCTGGGCTTCGCGGTATTTACTTTCAATTGTTTCTAAATTTTCTGATTAAAATAAAAGGCATTTTTTTGTTAGTGTGAAGTAAACAAAAATTTCTCCACCATAAATTAACGTTATTGGATGTTTAGGTGCCAATTGGCGTAGTCTAAATCATCTGTGTTGAGTTAAGTGGGAATAAAAACATAATAAAAAACTTTGTTTTGTGACGGAGACATCTAAAAGATGTAAAGAAACATGTTTTAAGCCGAGTTGGAGCAAAGTCCAGTCCCCCTCAGTTATTTAGTAAGACGAGGAAAAAAGTTGTAGGGGAACTGTATTGCTTCTGACTGATGTGTTTTTTTTCAGTAAAAATTGGGACAGCGAAAAACCACGATATAAGAGTTCTGAAATGGGGTGACACTTCTCCAGTTGATACTAAAGATTACACAAAGTGATCAGATAAACCAAGAGTTTTAGAAGTGGGTAAATCAGTTAAACTTATCCTTTCCTTCCTCGCTTTTCTAAAAAAAATTTGCAGATGGAATTAACACTTGAAGCTTGGTGATAAATTGGTTAAGATTATCAGAAAATATTGCGTAACCATGTTGGAATCAACTAATGGCGTGGTTGGGCAAAAAATGTGCAGTATTCTATGTACTGTTATACTCCGGGTCCCTCTACCTAAGGTCCGCGATGGTGTATTTCCTTCCCTATGTTGCCAATTAGTTCCAGCTAATAACAGTTATAAACTTCGTAAGGTCAACTTAAGTGAACTTGGAGTCCCTGTGTTTAATAATTAACTAGGAATGTCGCGGTGGAATTGCGTGTTCGTATGTAATTTTTGAAATAATCGCAGGAGTTGAAATTTGGGCATAAGTCACAAGTATGGGGGAGTGGAAAGTAGAGAGGAGAAGAGAAGGAAGAAGAAAGGTCCGAAAAGAAAGAAGGGTGCAATTAAGAAAAGAAGAGGAGAGTGAAGAATGATGGGAATGAAGAAGGAAGAAAAAATTTGTTGAGAAAGAATTGAAACTTTTGAAAGGAGAGTTGGTTTTTTTTTTGCTTGTTGTTTAAAAAAAGAAAAAAAGAAACGGATTAAGGGTAAGAAGAAAGGACTGTAGAAAGAAGAAGTGTGACTTGAAAAAAGAAACGAAGAAAGGGAAAAAAAAGGTGAGAAAAATGGGGAAGGAGAAGAAAGTGCCCAACCCATCGGTTGAAAAATGGAAGGAAAGGAAAAAGAAGAAAGGAAATAGGAAGAAGTAAAGGAAAAATAAGAAGAAAGGAAAAAAAGAAGTTCATCGAAGAAGAAAAGTAGAAGAAGAGGGAAGAGAGAAAGAAAAGACAAATTAAAGAAGAAGGGAAACGGAAAGAACGAAGGAAGAAAGAAGAAGAAAGACCAAGAAGCCAAAAGAAGAAATTGTCTTGAAAGAAGAAAGAAGGGGAAGAAAACAAAAAGGTAATCGGAAAAAAAAGAAAGAAAGAAAAGAACAAAATAGGAAAGAGAAAGAAGAGAGGAAGAAGAAGCAGAGCAGAAGAAGAAGAAGAAGAAGAAGAAGAAGAAGAAGAAGAACAGAAGGGGGAGGAGGAAGAAAGGAACTGGAGGAAGAGGAGGAAGAAGAATGTAGAGAATTTCTCGAGGAAACCAGAAAGTGAAAAGGCAGGGCGTAAAAGAAGAACCAGAAGACGTGTTAGAAAGAAGAAGGGCTCTTTCGTGATTGCAGAAGAAAGGAAGGAGCAGTGTAATAGAAAGAAGAAGAAATAAAGCTTTAAGGAAAAAGAAAGGAAGGAAAAAAAGAGAAAGGAAAAAGGAAAGGAAGGAAGAAGAAGAAGAAGAAGTAGAAGAAGAAGAAGAATAGAAAGAGGGAGGAAGATAGAAAAAAGAAGAAGAAACAAAGAAGAAGAAACCAAACCTAAGAAGTAGAACTCCTGATAGATCGATTCTGGAAGCGTCCCCGCCTATCTTGGTGCCACTCCTGGAGAAGCCCTTGGATCCTCCTCCTACCCCCGAAGTCCATTGGGATCTGGAAGCTCACCCCCCTAGGAGGAAGACATCCCCATCTTTCGAGGTAAGCGGAGGAGGGGTGAGAATTGTGGAGTTTGTATTGGGCTACCCTCCTCTTACTATCCTACTAACTATTGACAGAATCCTCCTAATCACGAAATTAATCCCTAATAATCGAATATCCTACTAGATAGGAGGACTACTAATCCCTCCTTCCATCACCGCCTCTCCCTTCCCGCCTCCCTCCTAACTCGACAGGTCAATGTCATCAGCCTCCCCCCCCCCTCTCCCTCAATGCCCTCCACCGCCCCTACAGAAATCCTCCAGCACTACCGCCGTAATCTCCTCCTCAGGATAATGACATTCGCCTCAATCATATCCTCTATACCTACTTCTCATCGGTCTCATCTCATCCTCATCACCCTACCACTCTTCTCCAGCCTGACATCTCCTGATCTTCTAAGATCCCTAATTTCCTATCCCCCATACAGAAGATCCATCCTCCTAAAGTACCTCCTCCTTCCACCTCCCTGCCTACTCCCCCACGGGGCTACTATGTGGGAACGTCTTCCTTTGGGGGATTCCCTATATGTTCCAATAACCTCCTTACTCCTCTCACTACTCCTCATAACCCACCCATCATCCATCACTCATCATGAATAATCCTCGTCCTCCTCCCCCCGCCCTCCGCTCCTGAATAACAAGAATCAGGACCTCCTCCTCAATCCCTCACCTCCTCATTTCCTCCACGTCGCCCTCCGGCCTTTGTCAAGATTTTGTCACTTGTTGGAAATATCACTGCCAGCCTCCTCCTTCATCTTTCTCCTGGCCTGCCCTCAATCATAACGACCCCACCTTAGCCTGATCTTCTCGACTCCTGGATGCCTTGTACTCTCGCAGTTTGTTTTATGCTTCAAATTTAAGAAGAAAGGAAACCCTTCGAGAAGAAGACGAAGAAGAAGGAATTAAAATATTAAGACGGAAGAAGAAGACGGAAGCGAATTAATAAAAATAAGAAAGAAGATGGACGAGAAGAGAATATGAAAAAAAGACGGAAGCGGAACGGTAAGAAGAAAGGACGAAAGAAGAAGGACCGGTTAGAAGAGAGCGGAAGACGAAGACGAAGAGAAGATTTTGTGAAGAAGTAGGAAGAAGAAGACGGAGAAGGAGACGGAAGAAGGCGGAAGAAGAAGTAGAAAGAAGAAGAGGAGCAAAAGAAGAAGTGAAGAAGAAGAAGGAAGAAGAAAAATAAGGCTTTTACTCGTCCGAAGATTAGAAGAAGAACTCCTCCTCCTGAAGAAGAGGAAGAGTAGAAGGAGGAAAAGAAGAGGAAAAAGGAAAGAAGAAGAGGGAAGAAGGGACAAGAAGAAGAAGAGAAGTAAGGATGTCTAGGAAGGAGATGTAGAAGAATTTTCTGAAGATGTAGGAGCCCTAGAAGTCCCTCAGGAAGAAGAAGAAGAAGGATTGAAGATTGCTCGTTTTTCTCCCTGAAGATTGAAGACAAGCTGATAATAAAAGAAGAAGGAAAGGCTGCAAGTTAGAAGAAGAAGATTAATGTTAGAACTTTGAAAGTAAATAAGTTAAACTCTACACCAGTGGTAATGAACGTGGGCCATATGACTTGGTAAAGTACATTTTCTCCAGCTAACAACGACAATGAAGGGGGGAGGGGGCAAGGGGCCAGTTTAGTTAAATTAAGGCTCACATGCAGATCTGGGGGCCATTTAGCAAAAAGAGATTGAGAAACTCCCGTTGTATGCTCTACACGACCACCCAAGAAAGGACGAAAGTTTACTATCATTTTGGATGACTCCGACACAGCACTGGGAGAATGCGGAAATTAGTGTCCGGGTGTGTTTACTCAGCATGTTTCTTCTATAAAAAAGCACGTTTCACTAGCTTTGCCCAACTTCAAAATGCTATATCTCAGCGAATATATAACGCATATAAGTGAAATTTTGTGTGTGAATTTGAAATGTTATAGACCCTAAGAATTAAATTTTTCATTAAAATGCAGCCATTTGTTTCAATTTTCGTTTCTTTGCGATATAATATCAAAAGTCTACTTGCCAACACACATCACACACACGCATTTTGAAATGTCTACAGTAAATTATACGACATCATTTGCAGATAATTGGTTTATCAAACATTTGGCATGATTTTAGAGTGAAATTGCGTGAAATTGCACTTCTTGAAAACAAAACAGTTTATTTCCGGTGTTACTCACACATTGTCAATCAGTGGCGTGTCTACTAAAAGTATTGTGTGGTTAAGTAGGAAAATGAGTCTGCGAGTACATTTTATGACATCACAGCTAATCACAAATAGGATTTTTAAGTATTTCTGCAATGAAGCTACTCGTGGAAAACTATATCATTCTATTTCAAATCCACAAAAGAGGACTATTCATGCCGTGGGGATAATCAAACGATCATTGCACCGCTGTATAGCGACATCTGAAATTTCTAAATCCAGTGTTTTACACACGAAAATTAGGCCAAGAGTGGTGGATAATTTTGACAGAGAATTGATCCGCACAGAAATTTGCAATATGTTTCACAATAATGAGGCAGTGACTTTAAGGAAATTGAAAATTTGGTTAAGAAAGAATAATGACATTGATATTTCCAAATCTACGCTATGGAGGACTATTATGAGTTTGGGATTCACTGTTAGAAAATATGTTGGTGGTAGAAACCTTATTTGTGAGAAGCCTCATATAGTTGCAGTGAGAAGCCAATATTTACGCGAGGTCAGAGAAATGAGAAGAGATTGTTATGATGTTGTGCATTTAGATGAAACTTGGATCAATGCGCACCATTTATTACACATGAGGGAGGGAAACCCGAGGCCTGTAAACAGTAAATTAATATGAAACAAATATAAAGGTATGTTATCAGGCACTCGCAGGAAATAAAGAAGTAGAACACCAAACAACAGAAAAACAACAGACATGAGTGGCTTACCCAGGATTTGAACACAGGACCTTCCGTGCGACAACCCCGCCTAGCCATGCAAGCGAATCACACTATCCGCCCTGCCATCTACGCATCATCAAAAAATGATGTTTCAATGGCAGGTCAACAGTGCGAACCACACACTGTTGACCTGCCATTGAAACATCTGTATGTTGGACGGGACTGCAGCAGATGTTGGGCTGTCATGAGATTGATGCTACAGGTGCAGATATCTATTGTATCAATCCTGTACTTGTGGTGCATGTGGTACCTCAGCCTGTTGTCTCCAGTGCGTAGCCGGAAAATGATGACCTAGTCTCACCTAGCTAACTAATTATAGGCATCAGTTTTAATATGGCCTGGGTTATGGTCTTAAGTGTAGTATATATAACCAGTTGCAATGCCAGCCTTAGGCCAATTTAATCGATTGGACCCAATCGGGCCCCACGGACACAGGGGAGGAAGCGCACTAGGGTTGCCATCGCCAGGTTAAAAAAAAAATATGGAACGCCATACAGAATATGTTTACTGGAAAATCTTATTCAAGATCATTCAATCAGTACCCTTTAGCTCCACAAGGAGCGTAGGCCTTCAACAAACACATGTCAAATCCTTCTGTCCCGAGCCATCCGCTGAAGTTCTTTCCATGTTTTCCTCATCATTTTCACCTCTGTATCCGGTTCTCTTCTCCATGTGCTTTTTGGTTTAACTCTGTCTCTCTTTCCCTGTGGATTACAGAACAAGGACTGTCTTGTAATGATATCAACAAGTTTCCTCAATGTTTGTCTTATCCATCGCCAGCGTCTTCTTCTCAACTCTTGTTCCACTGGCACTTGTCTGGTTCTTGTCATCAATTCCACATTTGTGACTTTCTCATACCATTTCAGTCCGTCTATTCTACGCAAGCTCCCGTTTATAAAAGTCTGTAGCTTTTTGGTTGTTGTGTTTGTTGCTCTCCATGTCTCAGAGCCATACAATAGGACTGACTTGACATTTGAGTTGAAGATTCTTATTTTCGTGTTGGACTTGATTTCTCTTGTTCTCCATTGCTGAGGACTGCTGCATGGTATGTAATCATCTTGGTTGATTTTTTTTTAAACTGAGATGATTGCACCATTCAGCATCCCAACTATATAACCTAGAACGTTACGCATAGTGAATGATGACGCGGAAGACTTGGTTACCACAGAGTCTGCGTAAGTGCCTTTACGGCCACCGGTTGTGATTCAACCTTCTTAGTGTGGATTCGTTAACCGCTTCTCAGTATGATAAAATATGTATGTCCGTAGACACCTGAAATTTAAGATTAAATGTGTAAGGACCTGAGAGTCCATTTGAAATCTTTTTATGAGTATTATTGAAATGAATAATTGAAACGTGGTATTCGTTAAATACCAGCGTTGAGGCTAGTTATGTCATTTAAAGTATATGTATTTCGAAGGTCAAGTAAACGTTGGCGTGTAAAGCCAAAGAACTAATTTCAGTTTATGAAGAAGGAACGTGCTTTTTAAAAACTAGATTACCGAGCAATAATTCTAGTCAGTCTACGAATATGGATAATTCAACATATATAATTGTTATTATGAAGAACTGATCGTAGTAGTGATCAAATAATAAACTTGGTAGACTCAATTCTAACGGTCGTGATCAATGCACTAGGCCATGTGATAAACAGTGATAGCTTACATGAACTTGATTATAATTCAGACATGTGGATTATGTAAGTCCAAAGTGTTCTTCGGGGTTTTACATTATAAGTAACTCGCGTCGATTAAAAAATTATGTAAAGTCGTCACTACCAGCCTCGCATGTACTGAGGATGTTTTTCTCAAGAGTTGGCTTCGTTACGAATTTGTATTGAACATTCGATGTTTGACAGTTACAGTCAACCTTTTGCAATTGGGAATAAAAACACGCCTAAGACGATAGAAAAATCAATAATCAATAAATCAAGACTTGCAAAAAGTTAACAATAATTAGTTATTCAAGAATCATAAAAAAATTTGCAGCCAAAAGATAAATAAACCCACTGTTGCAGCAATTTATTCTATGACATTCGACAAAAGAAAATAATATTCTTCTTCGTTAAATTAAACTCTGCAACATCCATATGTTTATCACTGCAATGAAAGATCCTCTTGCTTTTTGTATTTCTATTTTTATATCATTGTCTGTCCCTCCAACTCCATAATGCCTTATCAATTTTCAAAGCTATTCTCTGTTTACACTGTCAAACATCTTTTCATAGTCCATGAATCTGATGTATAGCGGTGAATTCTATTCTAGACATTCTTCAACTATTATTCTCAATGTGACTATCTGGTCAGTTCAGGATCTGTTTTGTCGAAACTAGTTCAACTTTACACAGTTTATTTACGACACAGTAACATCGCAAAGTACACGAAGGAACAGCACATTGTCACAGGTTACTGCAGCGTACAAAAATCCATTATAATACTGGGTACAGCAATGAGCAACGTAATCCAAGGCATTAGAATAATAAATCGTGTAAGTACAAATACACCAGGAAAGGAATTGCATACATCGCAATTCTTACCATGTAATATGAGCCAACGTAATCCATGGCATTAGAATAATAAATCGTGTAAGTACAAATCCATCAGGAAAGGAATTGCATACATCGCAATTCTTATCATGTAATATGAGCCAAAGTAATCCATGGCATTTGAATAATATCTTGGAAAAAAATCTATAAATTGGGAAAGAAACTCTTCCCTACAATAATATATATTCTTATCACACTAACGAGACAAAAACCACCCGTCTCGAAGCTCTGTCAGATTCCCTACTGCCTGAGATAATTGTTTCTCAGTACAGCTCAGTGAAGTCGCTCGTGCGTGAACTCACAGCTTAACATCTGAGCTCAGCTCATCCTTATCTACCCCCAAACTACTATTAACATTAGAACAGTTTCTTTATTATTTTTTTTTTAAACTAACACATGAGCTTCAGTTGAGCTATGTTCCAAAATTATCGTAAACAAAGTACCCAAATAAAAAATATATCTCATGACTATAAACTGCTTACTAGCAAACATCAGCCCCGTACATAAAAATCCTTAACACTTAACTCTAACTCAAAATATGACTTAACAGATTACACCGACCCCCGGGGGAAAAAATGATACCATCATTATTTTTCTTTTGAAAATTACATCGAATAAAAAATGTGTGGTCGATGAAATTCTAATATCTGCAACAAATAATTACATTATGTTAAGTCATATCCATAAATCAACAAAAGAGGGATGGAAGTTTGTGTGGAGTATGAAAATGAAGTATAAAAAGATAATCAAATTCACACAAAGATGAAGTATGTGAAGTATAGACTAAGTATGAACCAATAAGTGGAAAGTGAAAAGAAGAGATGAAATGAAATGAAGAATGACCAGCAATGAAAGAAAGCAGTGAAATGTGTATAGTGAAAGAAAGCAAAGATAAAACATGGTAACAATTTAAATTAAACAGTGCATTAAGTAATTTAAAAAAATACAATTGTGGCAAAACAGGATGGAACAAAAAGGCAATGCATATATACCAAAAAACAAAAAGAAAGATACAATCTAAATAGAGCATACTATGCAAGAGAAACAAGTTAATTAACTTATTCAGTACTAATAAAGAGCTTATTATGTAAATCAAACAAATAATACCACGTATACACAGTTACTACTGGCGCACAACTAAGTGCTTTGGTAATGCACATAAATAAAAATATCAGCAAGAAAAAACCACACTTGGTAAATGTACACAACCGAAATGTATCGTAATGATACGTTAAGTTTAAATAGTATTATCACTTCAATTGTCATAAGTTCAACGTTTATCAAAACACTATCGTATATGAATAATATGGTAATGACATGTCACACGAAAATGAAAGAACACAATGTCCTAAATAAGTTATACAATATCAAAAGCTCCAGTGGTCTTGTAAAGTCCTGTGAGCATGAAGAGACAAAATCATCCACTGCTGAGTCAAAATTCCGAATGGCTTGAATAGAACAGTCAAACTGGCGCAGGGCAACACGTAGAACAGGTTGTAGAGTAACTGCTTAAACATGTAACAAAACAGCTCCGATTCCCATCGAGAAGCCGTTCCTGTGAATAATCAAATGAAAATTTCTGTTTGGTAACGGTAGGATTTTATGAAAGAAAAACGTTAACTTTAAATTTAACCTTTATGATGTTAATCAAACCTTCCTCCGTTACACGAGAAAGGGTAACAGAGAAAGAAGCACAAACTAAGGTGGAATCATTAATTATATAGGGTGATAAAAGTGTTCGAAAAAAATAGCACTGTGCAATGATGTAGAGAAAATTCATGAATATACACATGATACCAACGTCATGTTCAGTGTAATGATGACCAAGAGTGTAATGATGGCTGACAATCTGAGATTTTGCGCAAGACAAAGGAAATGCAGTAGACAAAGGCGTACATCTCAAAAGCTGAAATGAAGTCATAACCTGTGTACCGGGCAAAGAATAAAAGCAAGAAACATACAATAACTATGTAAAAGCAGACAGTAGTAAACTTGGACTTACGTCGAAGTTTAAAAGAAAAGCAGTAAGTACGACAAAAAGTCGAAAAAAACGAAGATACTGAGCTAACCGGCCCAGTAAGAAAGGTAAAGAAACTCACAAGGTATAGATATGTACTAACAGCTAAGTCAGTACATGTAGCAAAGAAAACACTAGTCATTGCAGCAAAAAAGTTGCAATCAACGTGACTGGATGTAAATTCAGTCGTAGCGTTAAAGTTAGTGTGTGTGTCAGTCAAAACTGAAGGATCTTCTTCTATAATAGTACTTAAAGAAGAATCAAAGTTAGAGTAACGACGTACTGAGGTATGTCGAACTGGCTAAACGAAGCACCAAAATTAGTATGATGAACAATCGTATCATCAATACTGCAAGATTGCACCCCATTAGCAGAATGTATCACGTCAGCAGAATGTACCTGGTTATAAGATTTTGGTATAGTCGTTAAGGTGGCGGCAGTAAGGTTATGTTGCCGTTCCCAAGCAGCAATTTGTACTGGCGTACACATCTTTATACCATGTATCTGTCCGACAGTAAGGTCGGCGATAGGTGCTCTGAGCATACATGCGTGTATATAACCAGTGAAAAATGGTGTGGCAAAGTGGACTATGGCAGTCTCAACTGTCCCACCGAATGTCACACATTTCACCATATTACCTGTTGCGCAAGATGGATGAACTAGAGTCTGTCTAATCCCAACTGTCGTGCATCCGGAATCAAAGAGTACTGAGACGGGATTACTATTTACAAATCCCTTGTGTAGGGTAAGAGACCCTCTTCCGTCATGTGCAGACAAAGCAGGAAGAGTAGGTAGAGGATGACCGCTACTCAAGGTAGTCACCGCTGTAGGCTGGAACAAAGTTGTACACTCAGTGCACTGAGATGCTCTCTCGAAATCGAAAGCAGAGCAAGCAGTAGCATTAGAGACACTATTATTATTGTTACCTTGATTACCAATAACTTGGGGCTCCTGTTGAGCAGAGTTAGCATGACGATGCGATCTATCATTTGGAGATCTACCGTCATATCGAGATCTATCACAACTATTATCTCTATTGGGACCATTGTTATTTACTCTATTGAGACCATTGTTCTGATTTGAACCCTAGTTAGCATAGTTGCGATTACTATTTCCCCTTGGATCAAAATATCTATTAGATGGGTTTTGTTGTCTTCGAGAAAAATTACTGTAAGGTTGATAATCCCTAGTGTAGTTATCCCTTCCATAATTTCTAGCATTGTTGGAACCATAATGTTGAGGTCCGTTACATTGTCTCCAGTTTCTTGGAGAAGGAGAATTACTACGTGATGGACCCACTTGGTACTGTCTAAAATCACGATAATCTCTCCTACCAAAATTGCGATCAATACTTTGTGATCTACGGCAAAAATTAGCACTATTATGGTTATTGCCGGGAAGCCACGGGGGGTAAATACCTTCTCTGATTTGAGAGTGGCCAACAATCACATTTGGGTGTGCCGTGACGCGTAATTGGGCGACCAGTATTTGTTCCATATCGTTCAAGTTTGCAGGCTTTCGTTCATGTAGAAAGGAAAGAAAAGAAATGTTAACTGACGACATGACTTTGTCACGAAGCAATAAGTCCATGAGGGCTTCATATGTATGTTCAGTTTTTGAGAGTTCAATCCAACGTGAGAACGTAAGACGTATATTCGCTATAAACTCTGAAAAATCTTTCCCAGTCTCCGGTAATAGAGACTTAAAGCGCAGACGATAACCGTCTTCATCAAGTTGGTATTTTTTTAACACGACAGCCCTGACAGCATCATAGTGATTCTTGTCAGGCCCCTCCAACATACTTACAGCTGTCATAACTTCACCTGAAAGTAGTTCCATAAGTCGTGCACAATATTCCGACTTATCTATCTTATGAGACTCACATGTGAGTTCAAATCTATTCAGGTAGAATAAGACGTCATCGGAGATAGGTTTAAAAGGAGGCAATCTGATCTTATAGGAATTAGTATTTGTCCTATGAGAAGTTGTTTGAGCGTCCGTAGCATTTTGTGTATTAACACCATTCACTACCTTCATTCTCTCAAGCTCCAAAGATAATAACTTTTGCTCGTGCAGTCTAAGGTTTTCTTCAGCTTGCATCTGAAGTTTTCTCTCTTCCATTTGCATTTGAAGTTTTTTCTCTTCCATTTGCATTTGAAGTTTTTTCTCTTCTATTTCCATTTGAAGTTTTTTCTCTTCCATTTGCATTTGAAGTTTTTTCTCTTCTGCCTCCAATTTTTTCTCTTCCAGCTTCTGAGCCTTGTCATATTCGACAAGTGCGAATTGTTTTATTTCCTCGGTAGTCATACCAAGGGATTTCCCTTGTTTAATGAAGTAATCCTAAGATGCCATTATGACAAATGTGTATGAGTAATCTTACTACCTTAGAAAGATTTTTTTCTCAAATAATTGAAGATTTATTTATCACCTACAAATGCAATAAGTTCCTGTCCATAGAACTTGCACAATTACTTCCTAACTATTAACAATGTTATTAATTACTATTAAAGTATGCATTATAATATTATCCAAGCATAACAAAAATAGACAATGCAAACAAGAGTGACAAAGACAAGATATAAAGAACAAATGACCACTTTCGCAGAATCAACTAAACAAGAAAGCAAAACTAAAGAAAAAAATATTGCAAAGAATGCAATGACACTGCGAAAGAAGTGACAAGACAAGCAACAGCACAGTGTATAAAGAAAAAATTTGTATATAAAGTAAAGATAGCAAGATAGAGGAAGACAATCACAAACAAATTAATCAATAAACTAAGGCACAGAAAAAGTACTACGACAACGACAATGACACAGTTTGTCACACCTAAACAATGGTGTCACAGATTGCCAAACACAGTGTACTGAAATGCTTCAGCAAAAAATTCGCTGGAATTTCCACTGCGGGAAATTCGTAAGAATGTCCCTAAAGAACGCTTACGTAGGCCATGGATGAACTGGGATGTTTCCTATCATAAGTCACCTCCCAACCAAACCCGCGTAAACAATGGAAATATGGAACATAGAACAACTCAATAGAATTCAAATAGTCCTCGTTAATTATGGAAGGCTTGTTAACACATAAAGTGGCACAGTTTACAAACAAAAAACCACTTATCTTAAAAAAGAGAACTCCCGGCCTTCACGACAAAACGATGGGCATCGGGTATCACACGGTCTGTAGAAGTCTAACGTTGATAGCTACTGGATATCACACGGTCTGTAGAAGTCCAACGTTGATAGATACTGGAACTCCTCACTACATGACTTAGTTCTAGGTCCTTGACACCGTGAAATGCTTGACGTCTACTTGAAACTTGGACACGAAAACTAGACCTGGCAACACTGTAAATCTTGACTTGACATCATAAGAAATTCTATAAGTTGATATCCTTCTGTTCTTGTATCGTAACACATAATACAGGCTCACCACTTATGTTAGTGGTGGAAAGAGTCGTTACACACCGTTTTCTTTTGTTAATCACACCCCATATCACTGGCGACCACTTATGTTACTGTGTGTTTCTTTGTAGACAGTATCAGTAGACACTTATGTTAAAGTTTGTTTTCTTTAACAACCTCAGCCGGCCACACAGGCCATCACTTCTGCTACTGTGTGAATGTTTGTGGTGGTGAGTGTGTATGTCGGGTCACTGACAAGGACAAAGTCAGTATAGTCAGGCTTACAGGTGGCCGACAGTTGTACAATCTAACAATACGTGGATGTCATGGGTTCTTCAGGTGTGTAGTATTCTGCTTTCCTCTCACCCACACAACAGTAACGTAAGATCATGAAATAGACCAACTAGTTCAACTTTACACAGTTTATTTACGACACAGTAACATCGCAAAGTACACGAAGGAACAGCACATTGTCACAGGTTACTACAGCGTACAAAAATCCATTATAATACTGGGTACAACAATGAGCCAACGTAATCCAAGGCATTAGAATAATAAATCGTGTAAGTACAAATCCATCAGCAAAGGAATTGCATACATCGCAATTCTTATCATGTAATATGAGCCAACGTAATCCATGGCATTAGAATAATAAATCGTGTAAGTACAAATCCATCAGGAAAGGAATTGCATACATCGCAATTCTTATCATGTAATATGAGCCAACGTAATCCATGGCATTTGAATAATATCTTGGAAAAAATCCATAAATTGGGAAAGAAACTCTTCCCTACAATAATATATATTCTAATAACACTAACGAGACAAAAACCACCCGTCTCGAAGCTCTGTCAGATTCCCTACTGCCTGAGATAATTGTTTCTCAGTACAGCTCAGTGAAGTCGCTCATGCGCGAACTAACAGCTTAACATCTGAGCTCAGCTCATCCTTATTTCCCCCCAAACTACTATTACTATTAGAACAGTTTCTTTATTATTTTTTTTAAACACTAACACATGAGCTTCAGTTGAGCTATGTTCCAAAATTATCGTAAACCAACAGCATGGAAAAGATAAGAATTCTATAATAGGAATGTTCATGTATTAGTGTGTGCAAAGTTTTCCACGGGAAGTAATGTGGGTAGGAAGAAATCTCGAATGGACTGCATCGAGACAAAAGGCAACTCAAAAATTTTGTTGTTTAGGCTACGCCTAGGAAAAGACGGTAGTATGATAGTAAAAGACTATTATCTAGATAGATAAAGAATAATTCAGGGCGTAATTTAAGCCTAAGATGAAGGAAATCGGTCCAAGAATAAGGAGGCTATGTATATTACTAGTTTTTTTCAGATTTGTACAGCTGGACAATATGTGCCTGCATTTCGGAACACAAAACATACATTAGCAGAAAAACATTCTCTGTCGTCCGGCCTTGCCTATATATAGGACGTGCCCTAAATGGAAATAGGCCATACTAAAATTTCAAATACAGCGAGAGCGCGAGTTCTGTCAGAGAGAGACTTCTTTGCCTTTTGTATCTGAGAGCAGACTGCATGACCATTAACAGCTCGACTGTATGTACTTGAGGGTAAGAAAGATTATATATATGTATATAATTATATGTATTTCTATTGATTAAGTACAGTGTGCGTTAGGAAGTGTGTAGATATGTTTGAACTACTGTGTAAATTTTTGGAGGCAAAAGAAAAGCCTGTGAATATTCAAATAGATTGAGAATGGTGGCAAAAGTGTGTCTATAGTTTTGAAAAATCATTTAAAGAATTATTTCTTGATGGAATGGGACATACACCAGGAACCAAGGAAAGGATGAAAGGAATTGTATTACTGTATTGTTTAAGCTATTACTTAGTATTTTATAAAAGACCTAATCATTGTATGGAGGCTTATCATGGACAAATAGCTCTAACTAAGGATTTAGAGGAAAATTGTATTTACAGCGAACTGGATTTGGTTGTTACTGCTATTGTGCCCTGTGCGTCTGCTAGCACCTTGTCTGAAAACTGTCTCACATCACCTACATCTATAATAAAGGGATAGTGATAGAGAATATAGTGGTTAATCCAATATGTTTCAGGTTATATTCTGTCAACCACACACACTTTAAAGAGTCAGCCACTACTGCTGGACCTTGTGGTTCGAGCGCCCTTGTTGTCTGTAGAGTCAGTTACCCAGTACCCACTGCCTGGAGAAACTACATGTGACTTTTCCTTCCATGTCAGGAGTGTGACAGACTTCAGCTCGCCAGATAAGTGGCCAAACAAGGCTACTGTTCAGAGTATCCTGATAACACCTTACTTACTTACTTAGTCGTTCCCCTTCTACCGTGAGGTGTAGAGGTCCTGATAACAACACTATATTAAAATCAAGATTCTAATAAAGACAAATCTTATGATGACTTTTGGTGGGTATAAGTATAGTCAGTGATGGCCTAAATCAAATGACAGTGAAATAACAGTGTTATAAAGACACTGATATTCTACAAACAGCTAGTTCAAACAAGAGCGATGGACTTGCTACAATTTGAGTGACTTGTGCTAATTTAGAACTATTTTCAAATGTTTATTTATTTAAATGATGTATTTAAAATTTGATTTTCTGGAAGAATGTCCAAACAGAAAAGAAAATCTGTAAAAATAAATTGTAAATATTTACAAGCAGACTTACTTAAATTATTTAAGTTAAGTTAGAGTTCTTGTTGGTAGATAGATTAGTTAAAAACCCCTAGCAGAGTTAATAATAATAATGATAATAGAATTAACAGAGGAGGATCTGGGGAGGGCAAGTAGGAACTTAGAGTAATATATTACCATCATCTCTAGGAACTTATACAGCTTGATCCTACCTTTGATATCTATACACCCTTACTCTTTTCAGAGAAGGGGGTTTTACTTATAAGACCAGACTCTTATCTGGCACTATCCTGGTATCACCTGATACAACTTTGTGTCCAGGATATCTTATAAATTCAATAAACATCTACCCTCTCGTGACACTTGTCTCTTGTGATGTTTCTTCTTACTTCTTTGTTTGCTTCTATATACACTTCATGAGCCTTGGCTTTGGAGCTGCTGGTTTTGCTTCTGTTTAAATCTGCTTTCTTGTTTTTCCTGTCTTCTATCTTACTAATGGTTTCTGTTGTTATCCATGCTTTGTGCTGATGTTCTCTTTTTCTCAGTACTTCTTCACATGTCTCGATCCATATATTTTTTACTTGTTGCCAGTGGTCTTCCGTATCTATTTAATCTTCCAGCTGTTCGAGTACTTGGTATTTGTTGGATACTGTGATTGCAAAATTTTCTCTTATTTCCTGATTTCTTAGATATCCCACATTATACTGTTGTCTATAGCTATATGCTGTTGTAAATTTCTTGAGTTTTAATTTTGTTTTAGCCAACAGAAGATGGTGGTCTGATACATTGTGGAAACCTGTTGATAGCATCACAAGACAGGCCTCGCTCTGGAATACCTGGGTAAGAGACACAGAGGTAAACAGGAAAACAAAAATACACGGACAAGAATACTGGAGATGGAAATGATGAGAAAGTCATGGAAAGACCTTTTGCTGACGGCACGTGACGGGAAGATAGCGTACGCTTGTTCAAGATGTATTCTCTATGGGGATGTGAAGGGCAATAAATGAGTGAATGTATGAATGAAGAAATTCATGAATAAGATCGTAGATGTTCTGCACCCAACAATTACACACATCAACAACAACAACAATGATAATATAATCATTATTTTTATTATTATGATAAGCAAAGTTAAGTATCAAGGGAATTTCATCTTTTATACAGAAGGCCTAATTAAACTCTTTCTAGCCCACAAGCCTTATGGTACGACAGGGTATAACAGATTATTCTCCCAAGAGCCGTCTGGGTTGCCCTGTCGGTTAAAGTCTTTTTTATTCATGCACTTTAATCGTTATTAAAAAAACAGACTTATTTGTGACATATAACAGTATGTCGAAGTATTCTTCTGTCAAATTACAATGATTTCAGAGACACTGTGAGATTTTAAAAAAATAAATGTAAACACTTACTGCTTGTTTTAATGTAAAATAAAGTTTCTTTTCTGTGAAGTGACATTTTCGCTAACTTTTCCACTCCGCACTGGTGATAACGGTCGACTGGAACCACAGACCGTAACATAAAACCCCAACATACCTACAACGTATAAGTTTGAGAATCAAAATCCCCCCCCCTATTATACGTTATTATTTTTAATTCACACCACCGTAATTTAATGGGGCGATTTTCCAAAGGATCATTGCCATATGAAACACTTACACCCATTAATCATGCCCTTTCCAAGATGTCCCCGTAACAAAAATTGTGTTTGTTTAAACCATCCTAAACGCAAGGAGTCCCCTGACAAACCACTACAAATTAAATATCCCATTCCTAATATGCCGGTATTTCCATTCTCCCACCTGCTTGAAACCCTGCTAGACAAAATCCGACCTGTTAAATGCGTTCAGATACTCCCAGAAAAATGCAGTCATTTGATGCAGTTGATGCAAATCCTCATTTCATTCCGTACCCTGGAAGTTTTGCGTACGTCCCTATAATCACGGTTCGAACATTGTGCTACTCCAGGGAACAAGACCCTCCGTTCACAACAGGCTTTCCCTCTTCCTTGTTCATAGCCACTCCCTATAGAGAACACTAAAAATCCCCCATGAGTTCTTTACCATTGTGCTGGTCTTTAGGAGACCGCCCAAATCAATTTCTTCAAGTACCAATCCTCCATAAAACCCTTGAAGTTGCTTACCTATTACTAATGGATTAAAACAAACAAAACCAAAAAACAAATAAACAAAAACCTAGGTCTTTGTTGTGACACACCCAGATCCCAGTGGGATTGCCCACCGCCCACCCTACTCCGCCATCACAATCCCATTACGAACAACCATGCTGCAATGGTCTACCAGTGTTATGCCATCTATCCATCCCACAACATCGGCCCCGTTAACACATGGTTGAACATCTCAGGGTTTATCTACGAAACCGTATGGTACAAAAACGCAATAAACAACCCCCCGCCAACCCCTTACTTCCTATTATGCCTGTCATTGATTGTCATAAACTGTTGCACCATGCAAGATAAACACTCCTCTTTCACCACCATATATCCCCACACTGTTCCACCTGTCTATCATCTCACATACCGTTTCAATTAGCTGATAATCCCCTTAGCGAAGTGGATAACCCTTACCTATAACTACAATCTAGCACTTGGAAATTTGTTGGATCTATAAGAACACCAACCCCACTCCCCCTATCCCTCCATTAATGTGCTAAGAACTTCCCAATCCGTTTCTTAGGGCATCCTTACCATTAAAACTGGGCCCCTCAAACCAAACAACCAATGCGGACCAGGGATTGGACGGCGGTTGGGGGGGTGGCTGTGTTTTTATGTCCCCCCCCATACCTACCACTAGAGGCATTCAATCGGCGAACACAGTTTGTACAACCAATACATGAATGGGTACTATTTGATCACAATCATCAGCACTTCGACACCAATACTTGTCCTCAATTTTGCTGATGGCTACTTCCAGGCGTCACCATATCTCAGTCGTGAGGCTAGATTACCCCAATAGCACACCAAACAACACACCTAACACAGAAAGTCCATCACATTCAATTATTTGTTAATGACATTATTATCCAAAATTGTCTCTGCAAACATATTTCATCTTACAAAGATTTTGAATTGATAATTCTTAACAATCAACAACCCTCCACCTTATCAATGCAATCAACCATCCCTCATACAACAATCACAACCCCTAAAATTCAATTACTCATCATAACCACCCTCACATCCCATCCTCAATAAATCATTTTCAATTAATATTCTCAAATACATATCCACTTATCATACCCCATCAACTAACCATTCAAAATCCCAACAAACCAAACCAAAGTGTCCCATCTAATACATCAAACCCCCACCAACACCCAACCAAACCCCCCCCACCACCCCAATACACCTTGATCCCCCAAAAAACCCCCCCCACCCCCCACCCCAAACCACCCAAAACATTTGACCACCCCCACCCAACCCACAACCCAAAACCCCATTTCAACCAACCAACCCCCCACCACCACCCATACCCCACAAACACCCATCCCACCCCCCCCCCCAACACCCACCCCAACACACACCCCACCCCCCACAACTCCCCACAATAACACAACCCCAACCCACCCAAACCC